>JASDQU010101023.1:342598-356139 GCA_032191745.1 Picea mariana
GTCATGGATGCAAATTTTTCCAAGCCCATTCAATGCCTTTTATCTTTTTTGTCTTATTGCTTTTTCTTTCAAGAGACTAGTTAGGGGACACTGCCCTGGCGTGGTGACAGTGTTACCCACAAACATTTCACGGAGATGAGAAGGCTAGCTCGTGATGAGACCCCCTTTCACTTGGCTATGCCACCAAGAGCCACTACCCTGGCGTGGTGACTAGATGAATGGTGGTGTCATATGGCTACATGCCCATGGACGTAATAGGCTGGCTCGTGATGAGACCCCCTATCCTCCAACTAGGTCTTGATTTTATTATTTTATGGGTCCCTCTGTTTCTTGTTGAGAATCCTTTTAATGCTTTATCAGGGATCCCTAGGCGAAGCATCTAGCCCCTTCTTCCCACAAGGCAAGGTACAACCCTTAAATATTTGGCCAACCCAATGCCCGAACCAGTGTAATGGGGTGGATGAGCGGGAAAAGGATGAAAAGTGGTAAGTATGGTGGGAGCGGACGATAGCCTTTCATGAATCCCCCCAGTGGCAACTCAAACCCTATGGGTACCAGCTTACTAGGGCATCCTGTCATTCCCCCCAGGTATGATCAAGTGGAGAGGTATAAGATCCAAGCACTCGTTAGAAGCAAAAAGAATTGAATGCACATATTCAAAGGTTTTGAGGATCAGAGTGACACATACCATGATACTCGGACTCATTACCTCATGGAGCAAGATCCATTTCTGCTACAGGACCAGGCCGAGGTGATGGGTGTTGTTGCTGCTGACAAAGTGGAGGCGCTGAAGAATGAAAAGATGGGCCCTCCAGGGTTATGCTCAAGTCGATCTAGCTCTCGGTACTCCATGTCTAAGAGTTGTGGGCCTCGAGACATAATCTCCTTAGTTATCCCTAAACTAAGGGATAATTGTGCCTACTATAGATCTTGCAAGCTTTTCAATTTTCCAAGGACAAGCAAGGTAAGAACTGAAGTGATGGCCCTCCTTACGACAGTAGTTGCATATGACTTTTTTCTTCTTGGAGGATTTCAAGTATTCCCCTTTACCCTATTCGGGCTTAGATTCAAGAGGGGTTGAGACAACCCATAGATGAGCTTGATCTCGGTGGGGTAATTCACCCATACTCCTCAAAGTAAATTGATGTTGAATGAGATTCGAGGAAACCTCCTTGAATAGGAGTTCCAGATTCCTCTACAAATAAAGGAATGTTCTAAAATATAAGAGCAAAAGATTTGAATGTTGGAGAGAAAAATTTTAAAAACAGTACTTACATGTTCCAAATCAGATTTGTAGTTTCCTCCTACTTGAATCATGTCAGCCTTCACATTTTTAAACCTTGCAATATACTCCTCAACCATGTCAGAGTTACCCATCTTGAGGTTAGTGTGCTCAGTTTCAAATCAGTTGACCTGAGTGGCATTCACTAGTGACTATTCCAAAGAGAGTTTTCAAGGTATCCCATATTTCCTTCACACCTTGAGATCAGGCTCAACAATAAGAGCGATCAACCCAAGAGCTTTGTCATTCTCCAAACATACGAGGTTGTAATTTTCATCATCTTCAACAGTGAGAGGCCTTTCCAAGTACATCCATAAACCTTTGCTTCAAAGTAGGGAAGACATTTGATCCACCTACGAATGATAGTTAGCCCCATTCAAATGGGAAAACAACCACTTTGAATCCATAGGCTCAACAAGAGAAAGATGAAGGCTCATCGTGGAATGAAAACTTCTAATATTATCCATTATAGATCCAAAAGGTAGGAAACCCTAGGAATAAAGGCATTGGCCTTAAAGAAGGGTGAAAAGTGCCAAAGAACACCCTAGAAGGAAGGTGCATCCCTAGATTAAGGTTTATATCTCTAGAACCCCTAGAAGAGATTATCCAAGGAACCCCGAGTTTTGCATTGTAACAAAGATGCCACTAGCCAATAATTTTCAAATCAATGAAAAGAATTGAGAGAGTAACGTTGACAACCACTCTAATACCATGTTCAAATTTATAAGTGCCAACAGAAGAATTCTATGATGTCATGTTCCCAAGACTAGCCTCAGCAGGGAGTGACTAGTAGTCTATCTGTTCTCGTAGACTATAGTCAAGCACAAACAGCGAACAAAGGGAGAAATAAAGGTGAATATATGGTTAAACGATGAATTAATCCAAAAAGCATAGGAAAAGTCACTTAAGCCAAAGTCAATGGAGAAATAGAAGAAAAAGGTGTTAAGGGGGGACTTAATTAATTATTCACATTCGATTTAGGAGGAAAGGCGTCTAGCTTAAGTGATGTCAACGGCAAATTAGATCGGGGGAGGTTTAAGAAGAGGAATTTGACCTAATTCCTCATTATGTTATGATTTTGATATGAGAACAGTTCTAGAGGAGGAAGTCGACTTCTTAGCTGTTTTGTGGATTTCTAGAGGAAACCACCACCCAAATCGATTTCGATGTTGGAAGACACACCCTAGCCTATCGGAGATACCATCAAGGTATTTCACTGTGCCAGATCCGTATTTTGTATACCTAGTTCAGAGATTTTGCATTGCATTGAGTGAGGGCACAAGGGTTAGAGACAGTTGTGTGCAGTTGGGACGAGACCAGGGAAAATCTCATCATTTCCTTTCGACCCAGTTGAGAGGGAGCCAGGGCACTTCTTTTGAGCTTTCATTCATTAGATTTCGACGGAGGAATCTCCTAGTGTGCATCAGGCAGCCAGGAGGTGTGCAACACTTGGGGAGGTACATTGAGGGTTCCAGAGAGCTCACCAGGTCAGATCCGAAGAAACCCTCCCAACCCAGTACAGAGCATACTAGGGCTGGCGATTCCGACGGTGGAATCACTAGGGCGCATCAGTGGTTCAGGAGAGGGGCGCAAACCCCCAGGGGGTCCCATCTAGGGTTCAGTTAGATCAGCAGAGGGCCGATCTTTAGTCTGGCAGTCACCAGGAGGAGCTGTGAGGTCAGGGCACATCATTTGGGACAGTTTCTAGGCAAATCAAACGAGTATAGCCAGCAGGGCGAACTTTCCAAACATTTGTAGCAATTGCCATGAGTATCTGAGAATGCATACAGCAGATCTGTACATGCATCTTGTCAATTCTTCTCGATCTTCTATATACGGGTATTTCTTGTTGTTTTGCATTGTACTCTAGCGACGATCAACTCTTATGAGATCTAGTTGATGAGCAGTTCCTATATTTCCTTCATGCACATTGTATTTCCTGCTATTTTCCATAATACATGCTATTGAATTGTGTTGGTTCCTTTTATTTCACATGCATCATATATTCTGCTCAAACAACTTATTTATATGACACACACATGCAAAATCACCACGCATGTTAAACAAAGTAACTAAAACGCATCCAGAAACCCCCAGAGTATCAAATCTGAGAGCCAAGACATCAATTTCAGTAGAGTCCATCCAGATCCATTGGATCAGGGATATTTCAGATTCATGGAACCAAATTTCACCCAAATTCTAGAATAGACTCATCATGTGCAAGAGAGAATGCAAAAGCAAAGCACAAGTGTTGAAGACAGAAATACACAAGTGTGCCTAAGAAAAAGATGTCAATCATATGAGAGGATGCCAATATTAAGTGCCCTTAGGCTTATAACACTTTGTATTTTAGATCAAGAATATCACAATATGAGATGCTACAAATGATAGCTTGAGTTGTGTATTTATACACAACTCAAGTGAGGCATCCCTCCTAGTGGGTCTTATAGGCCCACAAAACATCAACACACACCTTAAGAGGGTTATTGAGCCTACATATCAAGTTTGATTAGGCCAGCCTTAATCCACAAACCTACTATACAATAAATGCAATAAAATATGGCCTTTGTCATAATTCAAGTACATAATAATATATACGAATGGGACGTTGCCGAATGTATAGGATACAATAATATTTCCAATAAGTGTCACTTGAATTGACTTCTAGTTGGGGAGTGCTACCATGTTTAGAATTCACTTGCTTTGGAGACTTTCTAATCCTAGAGACCTAGAGCACACTAGCTTGGAAGGTTCCAATTTCCCTTGGTCAACACATCATGCAGATATATTTTTTTCCTAGACCTAGGGCACACTGCATGAGGAAGCCTTTGCAAAACAATTTGGCCCTCGCCCTTTCTATTCTTGGCCTAGAGAAGCGTGCCGTACCTTGGGTATGACTTTCTATTCCTATACATGCAATTCACTTTAGTGATTGGAGCTGACTTCTAGTTCATATTTATTGCTATTCTTGGAGTTTACTTGATTTGGAAATTACCTATTCCTGGGCACCTAGGGTGCACTTCAAGAGGAAGTCTCCTCTACAATTTTGTGGGCCTTATCCTACTTTATGGATAAAGTTTGACCTTTGACTCATGCAAAGGAGGCACCTCACTGATTTTCTTTTGAGAATATCCTAGTGTTATCTTTATCCAGGATCTATTCTTGATAGAAAAGGGCATATTCTTGGAGGTATTTTAGCACCTACATCATCTATTTTCAAGCAAGGCCATGTTCTATCTTCATACTTATTCTATTCCTAGGAGGGGGGCACCCCTTTTGGCACAACTTCTGGACCTGTCAAAGCATACACATGAGCAAACTTCCCCTCTTGAGATGGATCACTTCACTTGAAAGGCTACTTGGAGTTTATTTTAGGTTGTTGAGCCTTGTGCTAACTTTGAGCATGTACTAAATTTGGATCCATCTATTCTTGATCCATCTGTATTTGTATCTCTCTAATTCCCTATAAATCAATGCACAAGCAAGGGATGGAGATAATCTATACTTTACTTCTTTTCACCTCCTTGCTTTTGTTATTCTCCTAGAGATTTTGTGATCGAGAGCTAGTTGGATGACTCCATATTCTAGAGAAGTTGAAGAATCTTGGCTCTCCGGTATCTTTGAGAGTGTCTGTGTGTTCCCGCCTATTCAGGACTTTGCTCATTATACACCCCTTGGAAATAAAGATCTATCAAATACTCTTTTGGCAACCATATTCGTATTCAAAATGTGTGAGAATTGTCTATCTTCTAGCATAGAGTCTTGTTTTTATTGCAATCTTTATAGTAATTCAATAGGTAGGATTCAAATAATCTTTGTTTACCCTACTTTTTTTCTATCATTCATAACTATACTACAAGGCACCAGACATTTGATTTACTTGTTTTAATCACTTTAAAGTTTACAAAGAAAACTCTTTTGCACAGATTTAGGAAGGTACTATAGTCTTTTCTAGGTTTTGTGCATTTAGAATCATCTAGGCATATTAAATTGCATTTATTTCACTGTTTTCAGTCTAAAATCTCCAAGTTTAGGTTACTGGTTTTGTTTTTKTTTTTTCACACAGAAGCACGGGGAAACTATAGTGTTTTCTCAATTTATGTGCACTCAGGCATCATCCCAGGGTATTAGTTTGCATTTATTCATTGTTTTTCCATTCAAATCAGCAAAKTTAGGTTGCTGATCTGCGTTGCTTTCATAGAAAATTAATTAATTGTTTTAGTCAATTTGCATTGGTCTGCATGCACACTTGCATATAGTACTTATTTCACTTCTTTTAGTGCGTTTTCTAGCATTTTTTAGTGATTTTGATTGCTGATCTGCACTTTTTAAGCACAGAAGGAGATTATTGCTCTTTTAGGTTCCTATTTGGTGATTTCATGCAGAGTGGTTTCTATGCATATCTGCTTGCTTTCCGCTTATTTTTCTTGCTGATTTGCATCTGATTTACATAGGACAACAGCATACTTAGGTCATTTTTAGGTCATTTTTACCCCTAGGATTCATTCATTCATACTTTAGATTATTTAGGGAAGCCCCCTGTGGTTGGAGAAGCACCAACCCAAAGCGAGACAGGTTTAGAGTGAGGTGACATTGACTCTTTACCTATAGGTTATCCCGGCTCTCCATTTTGCAGGTAAGAATTTCCAGGGGATAACAACTCCCAAAGAAAAATTGTTGAGTTTTACCAATATCACAGTTGCCTCATAGAACAATGAACATACTTCCCTGTTCTCCTTCTATAGTCTCGACTCTCCAGTGACCTACAAACCAGAAAACTACCCAAGCATTTGTGTACTAACTAATCATGTATTTCTGGTTTGTGTCTTGGATACTATGCCATCTTCATCTCTTGGGTCCTAATTTCATATGCCAGATAACATTTCTTTCCTACATGAAATTTGTATTCATCACACTCTTCTCTTTCCTCCTCCCCCATCCTTCTTCCTTCTATTTTGCATTTTCTCCCATACATTCTAATGCATTCTAGAAGGAACTAGAATGGCAGAAAAATCGGATTTGGATTGATAGTTTTGTTCAAAATAGAATTTAACTTTCTTCATTTTTACATTTTTTATAATTGATAATATTCACATCATGTGGACTTGGGGCCCATGGACCACATATTTTTCAGGTGCCCTGGATACTATGAGATCCAGGGGAGGTTTCACTGCTTGTTTTGAAACTTTTGGGTGGTTTCCTTGTGACATTCTTTCACTATCCGGATTAAAGTTGCCTAGCCTTATATGTTCAAACTTCAGACAAGGGACTTTGCAGGACTTCTTTAGGGCTGGTTCCATTACGGTCATTACCTCTTTCTTTCAACCTATCTCTATTGGAAGAAGCATGAATCAGTAAAGTGATTCCCATACACATGAGTCAAATGGCTATAGATTTGTGAGACAATGGACTTCCTCTCGGACAGTTGTAGACATGTCACTTCTACAAGATCTTGGAACTGAACCCACTCACTACAGAGTACAGCCTCATGGGTTAGCTAAAGCAGCCAAATATCCATACTAATATTCTTCCCATCAGCATAAGATATTAGGAGAGACAGGTCTTCTCGCTCCATAACTCCTCCCAAGATTGTATAGCCAGGCCGCTTTGGCCCCAAGCACTCTCCCAATGACATCATTAGGCTTTGCAACAGTTTTCCCACAGTGATTGATGAGGACAAGGAGGCCTCCTCTCCCTCCTCCTACTCTACTATTATTTCCACTTATTATATTGATGTTAAGCTAGAGCCTCGCACCTCTTAGGGTTTGTCTAGCTATTGTTCTTTTCTTTCTTTTATTGTCATTTATATCTCTTGTACATTGATAACATTTTAGCTCTATGAGTGTTCTAGACACTCCCAATTTTTAGTGGAGACCGACAGTAATCTCTAGTCCCATTGACCTATTAGTTCGTAATAAAATTATCTTTTCATCTTATCTTAAGTGTTGAAAAGAATAAACCTCCATGCAGTTTCGAATAAATGTTTCTTTTCAATTTCTTGTTTCACTACAGATATGTTTCATTTCAATCATCATATATTCTCAATCACTTCACACCTATAAAGAAAACTAAGAAACCTTCTTGAGCAATCGTTTATAACATTGCTTCCTATGTAAATATTGTCTTTGAACATTTAGAACAATGTTCTATTCATTTAAAATTTTATACTCTCTAATCTAACCTTTGAACATATAAACCAGGAAGGTTTACTTCAGGAAAACTTCATCTTTTACTGTGTTCATAGTAAGCCCTAAATAAAAAACTGCACAAGATAACCTCCTTGCCACAAATATGAAATGGATATCGTATCTAACCAACACTTCAAAGGATTAAGAGTTTAGAAAGAAACAAAAATGCAAAAGGAGCAATATAAAAATAAATTTAAATCACAGAAACAGCTCAAGAATCATACCTGACGGGGAATAAACCAGCGAGCACCAAGGTAATGCTGAAGGAGGAGAATCAATGCTTGAAATGCCAAGAATATTGCCAAACAGATGCACCAATGTATGTCAATTTCAACTCGCATGAAATTCTTTGGACACCCAAATGCATACAGTGGAATAGCCAATCGAGTAATAGTCATCCCCACAATATAATGAGGATGTAGAGGCTTTCTTGTATCACGAACAACATTAGTAATTATTTGAGGAATCCAAAACGAATACAGAAGGAACAGAATGAAGCGCAGGAATGTGTGCAACTCATACATGATGATGATGCCTCCAAGAAGAACACCGTCTGCAAAATAAAGCAAATACTAGTCTAAGATATAAGAATAAATGGTTTAATGTAGTCATCCCCACAATATAATGAGGATGTAGAGGCTTTCTTGTATCACGAACAACATTAGTAATTATTTGAGGAATCCAAAACGAATACAGAAGGAACAGAATGAAGCGCAGGAATGTGTGCAACTCATACATGATGATGATGCCTCCAAGAAGAACACCGTCTGCAAAATAAAGCAAATACTAGTCTAAGATATAAGAATAAATGGTTTAATGAAAGGTTTAGTGAAGGTTTACAATCAAGCAATTTTTGGGATAGAAATAACTATGACAAGAAGGGCAATGAATTTGAAGTTCATAAGAGAGAAATCCTAAAACAAAACTGTGGGTCCAAAGTCTCATAAACTAAAACATATTAACAGCAACACTTCATAGGATATCAACAAGCTTCCAACACTAAAAACCAAATTCATGAGTTATAACCCAAAATGCCAATATAGAACACAAAATAGTATTTTTTGATGAAAAACTCCATAAACTGACAATTAGAATACATACCCTAAGTTCTACTTGCTCATGAAATAATACTGACCCTAATGATATCTTCATATTTTTGAAAGAAGGTCCTTAACTATACACTATTCAACATCTATCTATTTTGTCCTTTCAAGGTTTAAAGATGTCAATCCTCGTGTTTCTGACAGACACTCATTGCACATTGATCAATAACTTCGTTAATTAAACATATCAGCTGGTAATATCCAACAAGCACACCCTGACGGGTACTACGGGACCAGCAAGCTCCTCTCCATCAAGATCCTTAACAGTTGATCAACAAATACTGGCTATTATCCTTCAATCAGCAAATACTGGCTATTATCACCAAGTTGGATTTTGGTGATATTATCATGATAAGTGTAACACTGGTGCATACTACTACAAATTTTGGATACGGGTGAATTTCCTTGGAGAGGCTAGTTTCCACATGTAATATGGTCAACCATGGATTCAAGAGAGATCTAACTACTCCATCATTATAATATTTGTTTGACTTGTCATGGAGTTAGTTAAAAAATACTAATATTTTATTGTATGAGAAAAGAGACTCACTTATAAAGAGGAGCTATTTCTCCATTGTAAAGGTTGGTAATTTGGGGATTGAGGATCTCTCCCCTTGGGCTACATTGTACTTCATTTGGCAAGCTTAATGGAAGATTGGAGGTACTGCCTCTATCTTATTCGAGGCTTTATTTATGCAAATCTTTCACATGTTTATTTTGTTGGAAACCCTTGTAACTAGTCATGAAGGCCTTGTAAGGCCTTGTGATAATTTCATTCCTCTTATATTCATTGCTGTTATATTAACTTGCATCCAACAAACCAAGTTGTTGCTTGAATTAATACAACATCACCTTCACAGCTTTGTTTTAGAGCAGCACCCTTAGCCCGCCAAGAATAATTTTCTGCATCAATTTTCAGCAACCTAAGGCTGATTTGTGGCATGCATAACAGCCCTTCTTTGCTTCAGACATTCATGCACTCACCCTCTTGGATTCATACCACTTTGACTCCGTTTAGCCCATATATGGATGGACACTTGGTCTAGGGGTTTATACCTACATATTCCTTTTCTACACCACTCATTTATTCCACTTTCACTACAACTATTTGTTTTGTTAAGACTTACTCTTCATATATCACCTAGAGCCTCCACTCCATAGCCTTAGCAATCCTACCTTTTAGGGAAGCTCCCCTTGAGTTGGAGAAGAGCCAACCTAAAAAGAGAGGAAGTGCTACTGAGGTGACAATGGGTAGCCTTCCTAAATTGCACAAATTATCCCCTTGATTCTTGGGACTTTACATCATATGGGGGTGCTAGATTTTGCTGTAACAGAATGCAAACAGGGATAAAAACTTAAGCTGTGAAATTCAGATCTGGGAATTTCAGAAAATATTTAGAGAATGTTTGAACAGCTTGATAAAAAAAGCAGCAGCATGATATAGATAAGAACAGTATATGGCTATTATTTCGAGAGTTCTGCTGGTTGGAGCAGTTTATTGTGAGATGTTCCTATAAGTTGTGCTCAGCAAACTGTCTTGGCAGTGCTTCTTTGATAAGCCTTCCAGCAGAGTTTGGTTGAGTTTAGATGGTGATATATCATACTTCACGATGAATGTTACAGTGCCTGGATGAATGATATTACCAGGAGGGATGAGCGTGCATCCATGAGAGTGAATATAGCCTGAAAGAAGCAGTTAAGGTCCCAGAATCCCCTTTTTCTGCTAATTAAGTACATCATGCAAGGGAAATTGGAATGGATTGAATATATTCGTAATGTTGCTAAAATTGGTAGATCCTCAATATGTCTTTCGGTTACTGTGGAAATGGTTGACATGTTTAGCAGATTCAAGGAGGACACATGGGATTGTTGGCTATCCTCTTATCCCTTCAACACCCTGTGCAGGATGCATGAGATTTTTGATTATCTATTATCCCTTCAACACCCAGAGGAGGGCACATGATGTGATGGCAACCTGGAAATTAGTATTCATGCAGCCGGATAAGGGACTACCCATGCTCATGACATGCAGCAGTTATGAACAGTAGTTCTCACCTTTCTTTAATGATATATGACTGAGGTTTACTAACAGGATCAGAACGCACCCCTTAACTTTGTCTTGGAGATGTGCATGCTAGAGATAAAACAGCAGTTAAGGCACAGCTATAGGGGCAGTTTCACACTATTCTGGACAGCAGTGAAGCAGATGCATGCATCAATGAGTTTAGCCACCTAGAGGACCAAACCACGCAATAGTGACTAAACAAGGCAATTACACCAGTTCACTTGATTCATGCAAACAGAAATCAACTCTACACCCAGTCAACTCCAGTGCTGGTTTATCGTTTCCACCAGTCTTCCAGCAGTCAATGATCTATCTTTGGAAAGAACAGGTCAGTGGTCGTTAATGATGAGTCAGCGGTTGACCTCACACATGGCATGTGTTCTCATAGACTTGGCAAGAAGGGCGCCGTTTCTCAGGGGGTAGGGGTCTTTTACATGAGAAAATTCCATTGTATCAGGGTTGGAATCTAGGGTTTCAATCCCCCTTGTACTTGTAATATGTTATTTTGGCATGTTAATTTTCTCTTATTGTTGCCTCAATTCTCCCACTTGATTATGTTTATCTATTTCATATGCTATGTGAATTTGTTCTTCCCTTAGTTGTATGAGCATTTGTGATCTAATGTTGTGATTCAATCCTGGGAAGTTCATGGTGATAGAATTAGGCTCTGTTATTTTGTTAATCAGACTTTGCTACTTGCAGCTTTGACTTGACGGATGCTCAGTTTGCCCTTATGCTTGACTTGGTCGTGAAGAAGCCAAGATATAATTGTATCTAGAGTTTTCCCTGAACGGGACTCACCTGCCCAATAGTGATAAGCAGGTTGGCTTGCCTTGATCCAATGGGATTTGTCCGAATTGGAAACCCCATTGGATTTATCCACTTCCACTGAGTCATCTTATTTTTTTTACTCCATAGCCCAGGGAGAAAGCACTAGTCTTGCCAGATTCATCCTACCCTGATTGATATTACCTTCTTCTCAATTTTCTCTGTGTCTTGATCTAATTTACACCTTCGAGCTTGATTTGCAAATCAGAAGAAACACCTAGCGACACCCCCCTGATGCCGGAAAGGCACCAGCCTAATGAGAGAGACATGGATGCCAGCATGATAATGCAATTGTGTCTAAAGTTGCACCGAGCCTCCACTAACAACTGCAGTGTAAGTTAGGGTGTTAATGGATTGGAAGATAGGAGTTCCCTCCAACCACTTAGTTGAATATCTTTCGGAAGATTGGAAGGACAAGTTCAAGTTGAAGTTTCCATCTTTTTTTATTTTTCATGGGTTGATTTGATGGCTGGAAATAACTTGTACAAACTGTTACTTTCTTAAAACCAGTGCCTAGATAAACTAGATTAGATCTAGATTACACTACTGGAATTATTTAACATTTAATGTAGCAGAAACTAGAAAAGCAATCATACAGTACAAAAATATTTTTTTCTCTTCTAAATCAGTTCTTCATTCAAATATATTCAGAGCTTACAAGAGCTCCCGAACTCGGAAAAATTGCTCTGAGAAAAATAAAACAATGAACAACAAAACCTGAAAGATTTCCAAATCTCAGAAATCTGCTTCCTTCACCCTTCTGGTTGTACCGTACGATCTATAAGGATTGTACAGACTGTTCTGAACAGCTGACCTGCACAGAAATCGAGACAGCTTCCCACGTGTGGCTCTGCTGCACAGTTTTGTGCATTGTACAAAATCCATACGACCTGTACTGATCTAGTACAGCCTCCTGTTGTATGGATTTCTACCCTTGACCTGCTGTACGACCTGCCTGCTGGTTAAGGCTGCTCTCTCTCTCCTTCGCTGATCTCTGTTGCTGTTATCTTCTCGCCAATGACTGAAAATCAGATGGCTGATTTTCTCACTTCCTCACATGACTTGTGAGTAAATGCTCTCTGTTTCTTTGTCCTTTGCCCTCTCTGTCCTTTATAAATTTGACTTTAGCCAAATACCTAATCTCAACGGTCAAGATTTAACCATGAGATCAATGGCTCTCTTTTAATTAAGTCACTAAGTGACCCAACTTAGTCACTTTATTAATTTAAAGTCGCTTCAATAAAAGACATTCACTTTATTAATAAATTAATAAAGTGAAATCTAGAAAAAACATAGGATACATCAAATGACGATTTCCACAAGTAGACACTTGTGAAAATACCTTTCTGAGCTACAGTCACTAACACTCCCTCTTAGCGAGGAAGGCATTCTCCACCACTCTAAGTTTGTCTTTGAAGAAGACGAACTTGCCCTTCACCAAGGGCTTGGTGAAAATGTCTGCCAGCTACTAATCTGTAGAAATATATTGGAGCTTGACTGCTCCCTTCAGCACCCTGTCTCTGATGAAGAGGTATATGATCTCAATGTGCTTTGATCTGTCGTGAAACACTGGATTCTCCGAGAGTTTGATGCAACTCCGGTTATCGCATTGGATCATCGTCGGCTCAAGTTCCTAACCAAACAATCCTATGAGTAGCTTGCGAAGCAAAATGGCTTCATAGCTAGCTAAATTGGTTGTCGTGTACTCTTCCTTAGTTGAACTCAACGCTACTGAGGTCTGCTTCCTGCTAAACCAGGAAATGACTACTGATCCCAAGCTGAAATAGCACCCAGAGGTGCTCTTTCGATCTGTATCACTTCCTGCCCAATCTGAATCTGAGTAGCCCTGCAACCTCACACCATATCCTACTTTTCCTTGCAAGTATTTGAGCACGTGCTTTGTGAAATATCCCTGATCCGGATGATCAAGATATTCGCTGCAAATCTGATACACTGGGGGTTTCTGGATGCGTTTTAGGGTTTGATGTAGATTGTCTTGTTTAAAGTGTTTGCATGTCAGTTATTATTGTTGCATGTAAGTTCTCATAGTTGCATGTAGCATAATAAATGTATTA
>JASDQU010101023.1:356239-378672 GCA_032191745.1 Picea mariana
TACTCAAGCAAAAGCCTCATGAAGATATGCGCCCTCCTTTTGCCTCTTTGCCCTCTTTAGGCATCCAAAACCCAACCTAAGATCCAAGGGATGAGATCATCCCTAATCAAGGGTTGAGATCACCCAAAAAGTATGTGACCTCATAACCCACTTTTGGGTTTAATTCCTAAGTCACGTTATGTCCCATCCAAAATCACAAAAAGTGTGATTTAATGTTCACTTTACCAAAAAGTGACATTTTGCACTTTAACCAAGGTCAAGTACAAAATAGAACATAAAGTACATAGGACAAAGGCAAATGTCTCTCCCACATGTGCTAAGAAGGGATAACACATGGGGAACACCTCCCAAGGTACACAAATCAACAGTAACTGTTGATATTATGGTAGTTGCGGGAGGTATCAACCTCCATTTGTAACCTCTTGATAGATTAGAATATTCCGAAAGCTAGAGAAACCCTAAACAAATGTGTGAGAACCCTAGAAGACAAGTGGACTCAGTAAAATAAATAATATTAAAGTATTACCCTCCAGAGAGAGAAGTCGGCCTAGACAATTGACAAGGAGCACTATAAATAGAGGGCGCTTGAACTCATTTGAGACACACACACTCTCACACTCAAGATAAGTTGTGCGCAAGTCTAGAGGAGGAGTGCAACTGCAACAACTACAGTTGGGTATTGATCTTGGACTATGGTTTGGGACTTTCTACCTGGTGTGCTATCTTTGGAGAAAGGTGCGCTCTTAGTTATCTGTTGGATCTAGTGTTGCTTACAAAATCATTCTATCTGTCAAAGGTTACAGTGCTCGGGGGTGGCTACATGCTTATGGTTGGGTGACAATACTGTGATATTGTCTATGGTGAAACGAGCACATCGAATATTTTAACAAGTTATGGGCCCACACTGCCTTCAGAACAGTCTAACCACTGGAAGGTAGATCGGCAATTCCTTGTTAAGCTCATTGTGGCACCAGTTCCAGCTGCAGCTAAGGTTTCTGATTTTGTAGCTATAGCAAACCCTAACCTAACTCTTTGGGTACTTCAAGTGAGACGTTTGGCATAATTCCTGGACATTCTAGTGCGCCTTATCCTTGCGCGCCTCTAGGCACCTTCAGCTAGCAAAAACATCAAGGTTGAATTTTTGGGTCAAAGTCAAAGTCAAAGACAGTCATGACTCATTCCATGAAGTCAGAGAACAAAGCTAGAAGGAGCTTCAAACTTCAAAACATGGAAGACAACGATTGACCTCATCCTTGCCAAGAACAAAGTTCTAGATATCGCAAAAGTTAAGATCGTGGAACCACAGTTTGAAGCAAGAAAAAGAACGAACCTCAGAATGTTGCAGCAATGGAGAAGTTCAAGAACAATGACATCAACATTATGAGTATCATTGTGGACTCTGTCAAAGATCACTTGATAACCTACATATCAAATCTTGACTCATCCACGAAGATGTATGATGCCCTAACTAACCTTTTTGCGGTCAGAAATATTGGACAAGTAATGAGTTTGAAGAATGAGCTTTGTGACACAAAGATGACTAAGGATGACATTGTAGCCTCATACTTTGTGAGGATTTCTCAATTGAGAGATCAACTACAAGCTATTAAAGAAGTTATTCCAGAGAAGGAAATTGTAAATATAACACTTAATGGTCTCTCTAAATCATGGGATGCATTTGTTGCAAGCATGAACACAAAAAAGGAGTTTCCAATGCTGGACAAATTTTGGACCTGTTGTGCACGAGAAGAGACAATGATAAACTCAAAGGGAAGATCTCAAAAGGAAGAGGATGCTCAAGCCATTGCAACAAAGTTCAAGATACATGGAGGTAAGAAAAGATTTGGCTAAAGAAAGAAATTCAATCATAAGAGAGATATGTCAAAGGCACAATGTTTTGGATGCCATGAATATGGCCATTACAAAAAGGATTGTCCTAAACTAGCAAAGAAGAGAAAGGAAAGACATCGTGCATCAATTGCCAATGATAAAGAACCTTCAAAGAAAGCCAAGCATGAAGAAACAGATTTCTTCTACTACTCAACTCTTACAGGATCTTTTGAAGACAACATGTTGTTGATCGATAGTGAAGCTTCAAGACATATGACAGGTGATAGTGAAAATCTCTCAAGCATGAAGGAGAAGGAAAAATCACATAAAGTGGAACTTGGAGACAAGAACTCTTATGCGGTCAAGGGAATTGGAATCAGGTAACAATGTTCATCTTAGCAATGTTTTATATGTTCCTAGTTTGAAAAAGAATTTATTTTCTATTTCTTGCTTGGAAGACAAAGGAGATAGAATAATAGCCTTTGTCGATGGAAAAGTTCTTGTATGGTCTAAAGATTCAAAAATAGAAGATGCTAGAGTCATTGGAATTCATGAAGGAAGATTGTATAAACTCCTAGATCAGAATGCTCAAGCTCTTGTACATGATGAATTCAATCCTAGTGAGTTATGGCATAGAAGGTATGCTCACCTTCATTATCAAGCATTTCCATCCCTAAAACAAATGGTTGTAGGCATACCAGAACTACAATCAATACACGAGGTATTTGCAGAGAATCTGCACTTGGGAAGAATATTAAGAAGCCATTCCCAAACAGTGAGAATAGATCCAAGGAGATCTTGGATCTGATACACTCAGAGGTATGTGGTCCTATGCCAGTGAAGTCTCTAGGAGGCTCTCTTTACTATGTGACGTTCATAGATGACTTCTCAAGAAAGACTTGGATGTATCTGTTAAAGACAAAAGATGAAGTATTTGGCAAGTTCCAAGAATTTAAAGTTGAAGTGGAAAACTTAACAGATAAGAAGATCAAGACGCTAAGATCTAATAATGGAGGAGAATACACCTGCAAGGAGCTCATTGCCTTTTGTAAAGCAGTCGGGATTAGGAGGGAGCTAATTGTCCCACATAATCCTCAACAGAATGGTGTGGCAGAAAGAAAGAACCGTTCCATTGAAGAATCTGTTAAAATGATGAATGACCAGAATCTATCCATCTTTCTATGGGGAGAAGCAGTTATGACAGTTGTATATATTCAGAATAGAAGTCCTCATCGTATATCAAAGAACATGAGTCCAAAAGAAGCCTTAAGAAGCCTTCTACGAAAAGAAGCCAAGTGTTGAACACTTAAGGACCTTTGGTTGCCCTGTCTATATCCATGTTCCCAAGGACAAAAGGAAGAAGTTGGAACCTTCAAGAAAGAAGGGCATATTTGTTGGATATAGTGATACATCAAAATTTTACAGAATCTATGTCCCAGGTTAACAGAAGATTGAAATCAGTCGAGACGTGACTTTTGATGAAAAGATTACCTTCAAGAAATCTATAGAAGACTCCATGAACTCCAACGATGAAGAAGAACATGAAGATCCCAAGGAAGAAAGTACATGTTCTCTAGAGCATTCTAATAAAGGACCAGAGTCCAGACCAACCACTTGAACCTGTAGAACTAGTTGTTGTACTTAAGAACATAAAACGACTAGCATGGATAGAATCCAACTTATAGGAAGCAGAAAGACATAAAGCTCCTAGTGGCAACTTCAAGGAGAGCAAGAGACCCAAATGATTCTCTAGTTATGCGACACTCATGACAAATCTTGTCAATGCAGAACCTTCCACTTTTGAAGAAGAAGGAATGGAAGGAAGCTATGATGGAAGAATATCAATCCATCATGAAAAATAATGTATGGGAAATTGTGCCTAGACTTGAATGAAAGTTTGTAGTCACTTCAAAATGGGTTTACAAGATAAAGCATGCAGTAGATGGGAGTATCGATAAATACAAGGCAAGATTCGTGGCTAGAGGGTTCTCCCAGCAGGAGGGAGAAGACTATGATGAGATGTTTGCTCCAGTTGCCAGATATACCTCTATTAGAGCCATCATATCTCTTGCAGCATCCATGGGTTGGAGTTTACATCAGATGGACGTAAAGACCACTTTTCTCAATGGAGTAATTGAGGAAGAAGTATACATAGAGAAACCTAAATGCTTTGAGGTACACCTAAGAGAAACACGTGTATGCAGATTAAAGAAGGCCTTGTATGGACTCAAGCAAGCTCCAAGAGCTTGGTATGCACAAATTGACAGTTACTTGACGAGACTTGGATTTTCCAAGAGTTGTGTTGATCCAAACCTTTATTACAAGGTTGTGAATGATGCACCTGTGATCCTACTATTATATGTTGATGATTCGTTTCTAACAAGTACAGAGCCTCTCATTATTCTGTGTAAGAGGGAGCTAGCCTCTGAATTCGATATGAAGGATCTTGGTCTCATGCATTATTATTTGAGACTAGAAGTATGGCAGAAGCATGGTGAGATCTTCCTAGGGCAAGGGAAGTATGTTGTAAAGATCCTTCAGAAGTTTGGGATGATGGATTGCAAATCCACGGCAACTCCCACGGTGACAAATCTAGGGAAGTTGAGAGACTTTGATTCTGATCCAGTAGATTCATCCCTGTATCGGCAATTGATTGGCTCATTAATGTATTTGGTTAATACTCGGCCGGACATTTGCTTTGCTATGAACGCGTTGAGCCAGTTTCAGGTGGAACCTAGACATGAGCTTTGGATAGTTGCAAATCACATTTTGAGATATCTTCGTGGGATGCTAAATTATGGTTTGAGATATGCCTCAAACAGTGACGTAAAGTTGCATGGATTTACTGATTCAGATTGGGCAGAGAGTGCAGATGACAGAAAGAGTACTTCTGGTATATGTTTCGGTTTGGGCTCTACTATGGTATCATGGGCTAGCAGGAAACAAAAGTCTGTTGCACTCAGCACTGCAGAAGCACGTATATTGCAGCTTGTGATGCTTGTACGGAAGCAATATGGCTTCGTACGCTGGTTTCTGGATTATCTGATCAGGTGTTGGATTCGACTGTGATATATTGTGACAATCAGAGTTGTGTGAAGCTTCCAGAGAACCCCGTGTTCCATGACAGGTCGAAGCACATTGAATTCAAGTACTATTTTATCTGTGATAAAGTCCAGAAGGGAGAAGTGGTTCTCCAGTACATCTCCACTGATGAGCAGACATTTGATATTTGACAAAGCCTCTGTCCAAGATAAAGTTTGCATACTTGAGGGACAAGTTGGGACTCGTGGAGATCGCTCCCTTGGTTGAGAGGGAGGAGATGACTTCCTCGGTTGGGAAGGAGTGTCGATATATGGCATCATGGATAGTCAGTGTGTTGGTGGACAGACATTCTCCAGGTGGAGAATGGTCTAGGCAGAACAGATTGTTGGTGGATAGACATTCTCCCTGTGGAGGATGGTCCAGTTTGACAGATTGTTGGTGGATAGACATTCTCCCTGTGGAGAATGGTCTAGGTTGACAGATTGTTGATGTACCATGGACAGCTATTCTCCTGGGGCATTGCCCGGGCAGGTAGAATGGTCCAAGACAGCTATTCTTCTAGGACGTATGTTCGTATTATAAGAATGGTCCATCTACCTGAGTTCACAGTAGTGACCAAAGTGGGGAGAATGGTACAGGACAAACATTTTCCCTGAGTTCACAGTAGTGGTCGAAGGGAAAATTGTCTAGGATAGTCATTCTTCTAGGACATATGTATGGATTAGAAAAATGGTCCTTGAAGCCCATGGCGTGGCTTTCAGCATCTGGGAGGACAGTCGTTCTTTTAGGACGTATGTCTGGCTTAGAAGAATGGTCCTTGTAGCCCATGGCGTGGTTTTCAGCATCTAGGAGGAGAATTATTCTTCTAGGACGTATGTCCGAATTAGAAGAATGGTCCTTGTAGTCCATTGCGGGGCTTTCAGCATCTGTTGGGACAGCCATTCTTCTAGGATGTATGTCCAAATTAGAAGAATGGTCCCTATATCATTTTGTTGAGTGAGTGACTTATCCGAGACACTCTGTTGAGTGCATTGGGTCCAGCACATGACTTATTCAGCATCATGCTCAATTACTCGGATGGAGTATGGCCTCGAGATATGATGTAGTCGATGATATGTTTTGATGCCAGGATGCTATCAAATGATACTGATAATGATGATGATGCTCGTGACTTTATCTGCGTGATCATGAGATAGCCTATGTGGCTATGATGATGCTACCTTTAGAATGGTCTGCAAGACTATGTGAGCCTTGCCCATACCATGTGAAATGGATGAATGTGTTTGAGATCATTATAGTTAATACCTCCCTAGCTAGGAGGGAGTGTTGATATTATGGTAGCTGCGGGAGGTATCAACCTCCATGTGTAACCTCTTGATAGATTAGAATATTTCGGAAGCTAGAGAAACCCTAAACAGATGTGTGAGAACCCTAGAAGACAAGTTGGCTCAGTAAAATAAATAATATTAAAGTATTACCCTCCAGAGAGAGAAGTCAGCCTAGACAGTTGACAAGGAGCACTATAAATAGAGAGCGCTTGAGCTCATTTGAGACACACACACTCTCACACTCAAGATAAGTTGTGTGCAAGTCTAGAGGAGGAGTGCAACAGCAACGACTGCAGTTGGGTATTGGTCTTGGTATGTGGTTTGGGACATTCTGCTTGGTGCGTTATCTTTGGATAAAGGTGCGCTCTTGGTTATCTGTTGGATCTAGTGTTGCTTCCGAAATCATTTTATCTGTCAAAGGCTACAGTGCTCAAGGATGGTTGCATGCCTATGGTTGGGTGACAATATTGTGATATTGTCTATGGTGAAACGAGCTCATCGAATATTTTAACAAGGGCTAAGTTTTCATCTCCTCCACCTCCTCCCTGCTTGTCGGACCTGGACTCCTTTCGAATCTCCTCCTAAATGTAGTCATCCCAAAGTCTCTCCCACTTGAGAAGTTGCTCCCAGGCATAGATGCCCATGATGAATAGTTTCCAATACTTGGTGAACCCATTTAGACCAACATTTACTAGCTCTACATCCAATACAACCTCTCCAATAGTTGCAAGTTGGTAATGGATCTGTGTGATCCTCATAAGGTACCTGGTAACATTGTCGAAGTGGGTCATTCGGCATTCTCTGAGCTTGGCTTGGAGAATCATCTTTTGACTCATGTTATCACTTTGGAAATGTGATACTAGGGCATCAAACATCTCTTTGGAGTTGGCCTTCTCTGGTACATGTGGAATCAAATGATCCTTGATAGCTTCTAGGATCACCCTTTGTACCTTTATGTCTCTCTTCTCCAACGTTGCCCGTACAACTGGATCTACCACTAGCTGCACTTGTTGTGCGCCCTGCGCTACAGTCTGTGCTGGTGTTGGAGCTAGAATAACACTGGTCGCTATATCCCACAAATCTTGCTCCTTCATGAGCAATATCGGTCTTGCCTTCCAAGGCAGAAAATTTGAAACCCCATCAAATCGATCCTCAACTTTCACACTGATGCTTGGCATGGTTGTCTTGAGCTTTGTCCTTCAAGCTCACTAAAATAATCTGTACTAAATAAATTGGATCTACTTTTCTCTCAGAGCAAGAGCTCTGATACCATGTTAATTTCTTAAAACCAGTGCTTAGATAAACTAGATCAGATATAGATAACACTACTGGAATTATTTAACATTTAATGCAGCGGAAACTAGAAAAGCCATTACACAGTACAAAAAAAAAATTATGCTCTTCTAAATTCATTCTTCATTCAAATATCTTCAGAACTTACAAGAGCTCCCAAACTCGGGAAAATGGCTCTGAGAAAAATAAAACAATGAACAACAAAACTATATGATCAGTGGCCACGAATTACATCGGTGAAAAATTACGATGTTTTTATCACAATCTGATTAGATTTAGAATTTTCCCTTGAGACTATGTTCTCTCAAGCTTTTATGACTAGTGACACACATCACCTTATGAACTAAGCAAGGATAACAACGACACACATAGGCAACTCAACAGAAGTATTTTTCACTATATCTACTTGTATTTTTAATTCTTATACCTAGACTCCCCATTCCTACATTGTGCTCCACGCAAGCTTGGTTCCATCAAAGACTATAGAGATTTAACTTTTCAAACTTTGGAAAGCTTTGTTCAATCAACTCTGCAACTTCTAAAGAGTTTCCAATGTTGTAATGATGAGCTAAAGGTTCATGCTCGATTCCAATAGGCTTTGTCTTCTTGGAGATACTAGGTAGCCATGATGCTTAGGTCACTGCTCCATATTCGTAGTTGGCACTTGATGTTAAACCTGATTTAATCTTAGTGCACAGAAGATCTCCAACACTCAACCCACAAGAGAGACTGTGTGCCTCGCTCAAAAGGGAAGAATCAACCATATGATTATTCTAGAGGAGAAGAAAGTAAGAGAGGACATGGAAAGAAGAATTTCAAAGGAATGGTGGTGTTGACCACCTATTTCAACTAGGGGGTCAACTCCATGTGCCATGAAGCTATGTACCTGATGGTGCAACAAAGTTGAAGACTTTCTGGTTCTACAAGGCAGTTTTTGCCCATGACACTTCTTTTTGCAATTGGAATTTTCGCTCCCCTGTGTAGGATAATAATGTAATGGGTCAACATGGATCATATTGTAGGTTAGTTTCCTAGGACTTTATCATTAGGGAAGTCCTTTCATCGAGTGTTTTTTATCCTTGGGTAATTTTTAATTACCCTCGAGTTTTTCACTCATAATAATCCTCCAAAGCGGTGAAAGGCATTCTAATGATCGAGGCCATGGGTGACTAGGGTCTAGGAATATTGTAAATGACCATGCTAGACATCTTCTAGAGTCTTGTGGAATTTCGTCAAGTCTAAGTAGTTTTTTTTAATTTATTAAAATTACCGAGTTAATGGTAGTTTTAATTAAAATTGATGTAAAAATGTAAAAACTAGGTCCTAGGGGATTTTGATAGGGGTGTGAGTACTCAAAAGAAATGGAATGAGACCCCCTACACCCTTGCACCAAGTTTCATCTCAATTGGACAAGTTTTGCTAGGTCATTGTCCTTGAGGAGTCTTAGTCAGTCTTGAGTCAGCAATTTAATTACTTAATTTGGCTAAGTCAAAAATGTCAAAAATTGTAAAATAAGCAAAAAGGTTTGAGAAAGAGTGGGAGATGATTCCTAGGCCATTTCCTAAGTTAGGAAAGTCATTTCTTAACTTATCCCAACCCCCCATGCCTAGCCACAACCTAAACTCATCATCCCCCTAGTGAAGTTGCGCCCCCCTTGATGAGGAACTCACCCAAACTCAAAAATTAAATAAAGGAAACAACTAAACTCCCTAAGGCGCCCTCCTAATGTTCTAACTTGGTGTTTGACAAGTCAAAAAGGTGTTTCCCCCTCTCACACCCTCAAACCCTAGATGACTAAAACCCTAAAAGTGTGTCCCTCCTTTAGATGATGATCTCTCTTGCATGAGTGACACTTGGAGCTCATCCAAGAGAGGTCTCTCTTGCCTCCCAGGTATAAAAGAATGCCTACCCCTCCCTCATTTCACATATATTCTCAGAGTAAAGTTATTATGCCCAAATCTCTCCCACTCTTCTCTCTCTCCCATTTTGCTCTCTTTCTTTTCTCAAGCTTGTTACAAGTATTTGCAGCTACCTTGCTTTCAATAATAGAAAATCTTTGGAGGAATATGGTGTGCATTGGGAGTACCCTTGGTGCAAGATCTTGAACTACATTGAGGTGAACTTGTTTTGGTTTGTTTATGAGTTTCTTGCTTTTAGATCTAGAATAGGAGATCCAAGCAAAGTATTTTTCTTCGATAGATTTATGCTAGTATTGCTATAGATCTAATTGAGTTAGTTTCTACTTGTTATTTCAAAGTATTTTGTAATCACATACGAATCTACTCACCTCCTTTATTTTCTTGTAGCTAGATCTCATAATTTTGCAGGTCACCAAGGGTTCAAGAAAACAAATTTCAAATCTGGAAATTTGTCTCTTCAACCACTAAAACCCTCTTTTATTTTCTGTTTCACTCCTTATTCTTTCATGCAATTTGTTGGGTAAATTTCTGTTCTGGAATAGGTCATATTTCATACATTTACTTGCTGATTTTTGTATCTAAAATTTTTGTTTTCACTAACAGAAATTTTCTAAGGTTTTCTGGTTGTTTTGTAGTATTTCCAACAAGCTTTGCTTGCTGATTTTCTACAGGTTTTCACCTGAAAATGGGAGGTGCTGCCCATTTGGGGCCATAAAACACCAAAGAAGAACCTCCCAAGTAAGGGTTTTGGATACCCACTTCTTCTCTTCTCTTTTATCATTGTAAGCAAGCCCAAAGAGAGTCTCTTGGGCTTGCATTTTTCCAAGTATTTCAATTTTCTGCAATTTTTTTTTACTTGTTTGCCTACAACTAGCAAAGAGGATTAGCCACCCATGCTAAATCGTAAGGCTAGGAAGTTAGTTTAATTTTCTGTTTTAAGCATTTAAATTATTTTCCCCACTTGTCCTTAAGACAAGGTTGAGAGGCTAAGTTCTTTGCTTTCTTGTCAAGTTAATCATTTCTTTTCATTCACCCACTATGGCACAAAATCGGTAGGCTTGTCCTCCTCCTTGTTCCTTAGTTGAGGTTGCAAGTATTTTTTTAATTAATGTTTGCCCCACTTGTCCTTAAGACAAGTTTGAGTGGCTAGGATCTTGCTATTTTACTTTCCAAGCTTTATTTCATTGCATTTCTTTATTTGGCCTACACCTAGCAAAGAGGTTTGGCTAAGCCAACCCATGCTATATCGTAAGGCTTGTTTCTAGCTTAGTTTGTTAATATCTCATCTTGTTAATATTTGCTCAAGCTTTCTTTTCCTTTAATCTGTTGAAGTTGCAAAGTTATCGTATCTTGCTATTCCTTTCTTAAGTTAGGCAACAATCTAATTGTGCTTATATCTTGTATCTTAAGTTGGGAATCAATATACTTTGCAATTTATCTTTAAGTTAATCATAACTTGTAGTCTAGACTAGGAGGGAATTTATCTAGTCTAATTAGGCACCCAAGGCTCGTACAACTTTCGCCACCAAAACGGGGGCTTGTGGAGGCTACAGGGGGTGCTAAGTCGGGGATGACTTCATGGCACTAGGTGTCCCCCCTGCTTGAGCGTCCAAGTTTTCCAGGTTGACCTGTGGAGCTAGAGAAGAGCCTATTTGCCCTTCTTCTTGAGCACCCAGCAATAATTTTGGTCAAAGCGGTAAGAGTCTAAGGGTAGACACATAGTCTAGGCTTGCTTCACGACACCTTAAGCCCCCTAATCAAAGAGAGACTCTAAAAATTATCTAAAATCAACCTACAACACTTTCACAACACTTTTATGCTTTACATTTCTTTATCTTTAGTTGTGCAAGCTTTGTTGTTCAAGGCTCTTTACATGTTTATGGGTTTGGTTCACTAGCATTTCATCTCCAAGTATTTGCTTTCAAGTTTGGCATTCAACTTTCAAGCTTCATTGTCTTTGAAGTTGTATATCTGCATAAGGGCGTGCTACTCTCAAGTTGCGCACCATATCTTTGGGGCACTTGCTTGTAGTTTCCCCCTTGCTTCAGAAGTTGCGCATTAGCTCTTTTGTTGGCTCTTTCATCTACTTTAGTTGCGCACTTGCCTTATTTCCAAGTTGTTTCAAGTTGTATGTTTCATTATTAGCTATCTCTTGTTCATTGGCATAAGTTGATCTCTTGTTGTATATCTCTCTAACTATTCTTTAGTTCTAGTCTATTTTATGCTATTATCTTACTTGTCTCTCCATTGTATATTTGTTCATAGTATTATTTCATCTTGTAACTTATTATAGAGTTATTCTTTTATAACCAGATCACTTAATTCTTTCTAATTCTTTTGTACAAACTTAGTTGACCCCTTGCCCAATCTTTAGGCACTAGTCTTAGTTGTCCTTTAGGGAAGGCTTGATTGTCATTAAAATTTTGCATTTGCATTGCTATTTGTCATATAGATTAGATTCCCCCTAACTTAACAAAACTAAAATTAACTCCTAGAATTCATTCACTAACTCACATAACAAATAAGGTCTACCCCCCTTGGCTTCACTAGGAGTAAGCCTAGATGGAAGAAGTCCAGATCAACGTGACAGTGGGTTTGGACTTAGGCATTGTGCCTCCAAGGACACACCAAGTGGATTGGAGACCTTTCCACGCTTGTAGGTGTGTATAAGGACGACAACATGTGGTAGGCATAATCAAGGTGAGAGCTTTGATCTTCACTCTATTTGTTGTGGCAAGAATGGACATGAGGCAAAGACATGTAAGATCCCATGGGAGAAGATCAAAGAAAAGAAAGAACAAAAGGAAGAAAAAGGTAAAGCTCTTGAAGCTACTCATTTTGTTGTTGCTCATTGCAATACTAGCATAAATGAAGATTTGTTCAAAACTTCATTTGCTTCCTAGAAAGATGCATGGTTACTTGACATTGGTGCTACTTGCCGCATGACATTCCAAAGAGATTTTTTTAAAGAACTGAATGACAATGTAGAGGGTGAAGTATACTTTGCAGATAGATCCAGTCTCAAACTAGGAAGAATTGGCACCATCATGCTCAAATTGCCTAGATTCCCGGATTTACTTTTTCATGATGTTCTCTATCTTCCTGAGTTGTGGAGGAACATGTTGTCTCTTGTGCACATTCAATAGCAAGGCCATTCCATTCATCTGTTCAATGGAAAAGTTGAAATAAGGAGGCCATGACAAGATGGGAGGACAACAATTTGTTAAAGTTGATAGGGACATCTGCATGGGCACAGAATTTTGCATACCTTTCTCACTATGATGAAGGTACATTGTCTTCCAATCTCTTGTGGCATGCTAGATTTTGGCACATCAACTATGATAGTCTTCGTATGTTGAAGAAAATGGTGTTTATAGTTTTCCTACCATTTCAAGGAATTTAAAGCAATGTGAGGCTTGTATCCCTGGTAAACATAGCAAACAGCCTTTTCATGATTCCACTTTGAGAGCATGTAGAAAACTAGAATTGATACTATGATTTGTTTGGCACCATGCCTATTACATCTACTTTTGGTAATAAATATATCATGACCTGTATTGATGAATACACCAGGATGTGTTGGGTTTTATTGTTGAAACATAAGTCAAGCATTTGAAACATTTAAAAACTTTCATGTATGTATTGAAAATGAAGCACAATCTCGTATTGGCACTCTTTGTATTGATAATGGAGGGGAATATACTTTTCATGACTTTGAAATCTATCTTTTCCAACATGGGATGAAGCATCAAACCATTGTTCCATACAATCCTCAATAGAATGGTGTAGCAAAAAGAATGAATAAGACACTCTTGAATATGGTATTGTCCATGCTATTTTTCAAGAATGTGAAGTTAATGTTTTGGGATGATGCAGTTCAATGTGTCATATATGTGAGAAACAGAAGTCCATCTCATGCTCTTGGGAACAAGACTCCTTATGAAATGTGGTATAACCACATTCACTTGGTGAGGCATGTCAGGGTTTTTGGTTCCACTTGTTATACATCAATTCCCAAGGGAAAAGAAAAAACTAGGTGCAAAAAGTCAAAAGTGCATCTTCTTAGGGTACTCAAATACCACCAAGGCATATTGTCTTTATGGTGAGGTAAACAAAAAGTTTATTCGTTCCGGAAATGTGGTTTTTCTTGAATCCACTACGAATGACAAAACTATTGAGTGGCAGCTTGATCATCTAGATAAATTCACCCATGTAAAGATATATCATGAGTTTGATAATGAGATTCCACATCTTGAAGGTGGGATCCCTATCTTGAATCAATCTTTGGAATCTCCTTTCGAAGTGCCATCTCCCCTTTATGTAGAAGATCTAGCAACTTCATCAAAATAGGGAGTTCAATTAGATGATGTGATTGAGAGTGCAATATCCCCGATCCAGCTAATTTGGATATCTACTACGGATCTAGTGTTCTAGCTCACAGATCTGATACTCTGGGGGTTTCTGGATGCGTTTTATCTTCAGATCTGATACTCTGGGGGTTTCTGGATGCATTTTAGTTATGTGCTTGAGATTTTTTGTGGTTGTTGCATGTGCATGTTATACATTATGGCTTAAGCAGTCATATATATGATGCATGCGGAAATAATGAACATCAACCGCCCAATAATATGTATTATGAGATTCAAGCATGGAAATACAATGAAATGCTAGAAATGTAGAAGATAGTCATCAGTTAGATCTCATGGATCGTCACTGGAATACAAGCAAATAACATAAAATACACGTGATCAGAAGATGAATGCAGATCTGATGCATGCACAGATAGATCAACAAAATCGACGGTTCCAGAGAAGCACAGTAACCGCTACAAACTGGAAAACTCGTCCGGAAGGCTATACCCGTCGGAATGAGCTAGAAATTGTCCCAATAGAAGCGCCCTGGCCTCTAGACTGATCATGGTGACTATCGGATGGCAGATCTATCCTATGATGCTCCAGATCTCGTCCCCTGGGGTCTATGCACCTCCTGGACTCTCTGGATGCGTCTAAATGTTTCCACCAATGGAATCGGCTAATATACAACTCAAAACGTTCGCCCCGACAAATGAGGAACTGGGTCAGAAGGGTTTCCCCAGATTTGCTCTGATGCTCCGTCTATAACCCCAACTGTCCTTCCAAAAGAGTAGCGCCCTAGATGGCTGAATGATGCACTCTAAAGGATTCCACCGTCCGAATCCGATGGGAAGTGTCTCAATCGATGCGCCCTGGTTGGATCTCAACTGGATCAGAAGGAAACTGCAATCCGAGCTCTGATCTCGTACAGCTACACAACCCCTCTATCTGACCTTGCACCCTCACTGGCTGAGCTGCGCAACACTGCAACTGGATACTCCTGAATATCATGGTGAAATACCTGGATGGTATCTCCAATGGGCTAGGGTGTGTCTCTCAACGCTGGAACCTATCAATGGTGGTGGTTTCCTCCAAAAACCCACAAAACAGTAGAAGTCGAATCTCTTCCTCCTTTGGGAACTCTCAACATCAAATCATAATAATGCATAATGAATTAGGTTGCTTTACCCTTCCTTTATAGCTTCCCGAAACCCTAATTCATTGTTGACCTTTTCCCTCCAAGTGACTTTTACTTTATTTTATTATTCCTTGATTAAATCACTTAACTAATTAATTCAGTAACCATTTTACCTCTAAGAAGTGATTTATCCATCCTGATGGCTTCTCCGACCACTGAAAGTCACTTCTCATCATCTTATCCTGTAATGCTCTTCCTCTCGATTCCGATGAGCTAGTACACTAAGAGGTTTCTCCAAGTAATATGCCCATTATGACCTTCTTAGTGAATTTAATTAAGATATGACCCATAATAACTCAAAATTACGAAAATCTTCGGAATGCAACGAAACCAAAGTCTAGTTGTGCGGAATGGATCCTGATAATGAACAATACAAGTCGGGTCCAAATAAACCCCTCAATATCTCATGAATTCTCTGTCACCCCTATCTGGCTACTCGGGTAGGCATAATACTCTGAAATCTTGTAAAGTTATAATGTCCCAAAATGGGGACATTATAGAGAGGATCGAAAGGATGAACCTTGATGGGAATGCAGCGCCATCTCAAGTGGCTTATAAAAACACTTGAAAGTGTTCGTCCTGATGAGGTTGGAAAGACGAGAAATAGAAGTTCTACAAGACAAGATAATGGAGGTGATGTAGATAATTCAGATTCAGGTGATATCAATGATATGGATGTTTCATATGATTGTGAATTGAATTTATCTACTAATTTTGAACCAACTTCCTTTGAAGCAGTTGTTCCTCATGATGAGTTGAAAGAAGCGCATAAGGAGTATGATGCTCTCATCAAGAATGGGACATGGAAGTTGGTGGATCCTCAATTTAGAACCAAACCAATTGGCTGCAAGTAGGTCTACAAGAACAAGTACACATCAGATGGATCACTTGATAAGCATAAGACGAGGCTTGTGGCGAAAGGATATGCATAGAAAGAAGGCATAGACTATGATGAAACTTTCACCCACACAGCAAAATGGGCTACCATTTGTGCATTGTTGGCTTTGGAAATAGAGAATAGGTGCAAGATTCATCACATGGATGTGAAGACAGCTTTCCTGAATGGAGATTTGAAGGAGAACATCAACATGTCTCAACTAAAAGGATTCATTGTGAAGAGTCAAGAACATAAGGTATGCAAGCTCATCAAGTCTCTATACGGCCTAAAGCAAGCACCTTGCACATGGTATGAAAAGCTAACTAGGCATATTTTGAAGATCAATTTCAAGCATTTTAATCATGATGATGCAACTTCGTTTGTCAAGAAAGTTGGCAAAAAAGTTGTATATCTTGTGGTGTATGTAGATGATATTTTGATAACAGGGAACAATGAAGCATGTATTGCATCCATAAGGAAAGAATTGAAGAAGAATTTTGAGATGACAAACATGGGACATCTTCACTACTACTTGGGTATTGAAGTAACTTAAAATCCAAGGTATATATTCATCTCCCAAAAGAAGTACATTCAAGAGCTATTGAATAAAATTGGCATGGTTGATTGTAATCCTCTCTCTACTCCAATAGAGCAAAATCTGAAGCTAACATCAAAAGAAGGGAATGAATTTGAGGATGCAACTAAATACTAACAACTTGTGGGGAGTCTTATCTACCTTACCACTACTAGACCAGATATTTCATTTGCAGTTGGGATCCTTTCTAGGTTCATGCAAAAACCCTGTGAAGGACATTGGTGTGTTGCAAAGAGAGTTCTAAAGTACTTGAAAGGTACTCAAGACTTTGGGCTCAAATACCCTAAGGTGGAGGACTTCAAACTGGTTGGACATACAAATTCAGACTTTGATGGGGATAAGGAGAATGGAGTGTCTACTTCAAGATACCTCATGAGTCTTGGATCAGCAGCTATCTCTTTGCGATCACGCAAACAGTCTGTTCCAGCAAATTCCACTATAAAGGAAGAATATCTGGCAGCTACAGAGGCAACAAAGGGGATTGTGTGGCTCAAGAAGATACACTAGAGGATTTGCAGGAGAAACAAGAGAATGATACTCCACTTTTGATTAACAACACTTTTGCAATAAAGTTGGCTAAGAATCCTAGATTCCATGATTGAACAAAGGACATCAACACGAAGTACTATTTGATTCGACATCATGTAGAGTCCAAGATCATTCAACTGATACATTATTCCACAAGTGAGCTAATTGCAGACATCTTCACCAAAGCACTTCGAAGAGAAAAGTTTGAAAAGTTCAAAAAAATGCTTGGACTCACAAACACTCATTTGGATTAAGGGGGGAATGTTAGATACCTATTCCTAGGGATTGGTGTCTTGTAAATATTGTAAATATTGTAATTGAAAATGTGAAGAGTCATAGGTGAATAGGAAAAGTCATCTGACCTGAGAAACCAAAAGGTCATGTCAATGTATTTATAGGGCTCTTATTAATAAATTATTCAACCATGGAGCTATTCAATACTTTTCCTGTCATGATGGATTACCTTGTTACTTTTACAAGTCTATGTAGGGCACAGTGGGGGATGACTTTTGAGTGGCTACTGGATCCTTTTCTTCCTGGGTTTTGACCAAATCTGTAAATCAAGGCCTTATTAAGATTATTCCAAAAAATGCAACAAGGAATTCCATTGGTGGGTAGAGGCCTATTACTTTTCCCAATGGTACATAAAAGGTCTTCGCTAAAGTAGTGGTTCTTTGTATTTGCAATGTAGACAGGAAAGTGGTTTGGCCATAATAGACATGATTTGTATAGGGGCGGTTTATTTTGGATACGATGATCTTAGCTTAGGAGGCCAGGGTGTGGGCCACAAAATTTGGTCAACAAGCAATCTTCCTAATGATAGATTTTGACAAGGCCTACGATTGCATTGACTAGTCCTTCATCATAGCGATGTTGGCATGCCTAGGGTTTGGACCATGATGTGTTGCTATGGTGAACACTCTTTTTTAATGCTTCGACCTTTGTCTCAGTTAATATCTCTCTCTCCCTACGGATTTTGTTGTGTCTATCCATTTAGTAGGGATGCCCCTTGGCTCCATACCTATATGTGTTGACAGTTCATGCTTTGGGCTACCTCCTGGAGGTTTCCCACATCCAAGGGCGAGTTCGTGGTATTTATCTTCCTAATGGCTTGGAGATGGTTAACAGCCACTTCGTAGACAACTCCCTTCTTCCAGTACATGCTGACCAAGAGTTAGTTGATAGCACTAAAGACTACTTCAACCATTTATGTGTGGCTTCAGGTGCAATGGTTAGTGATCATAAAACTTACTTTTGGTAGGTTGGATTAGACAACCTGCCCACCTGGATCACCCTGTGTTGGCATATGTTTGGTCAGCAGTCATTGGTTGGTATCTTGGCATTCCTTTTGGGGTGGACCTTTCAGCTATGTATATGTGGATTCGCATCTTCAACAATTGTAGAATAAGATTCATGTCTAGCACTATAAGGACATTCTGTGTGCAAAGAAGTTGATGGTTGTAGGGTAGATCCTTCAAGATCTCACATTTACTATGTCTCATGTTGGCTTCCCAATTAGGCTCAATTTCGTCACCTAGAGCAAATATTGAGGTTGTATCTGTGGTCTAGATATGTAGGGGAGTGGGGCCCCCTTATGGTTATGTGGGATCATACCAGAAGACGGGGGGGGGATAGGTTTGATTGATGTGTCTACCCAGGGGGGCATCTTTGCTAATAAATGGGCGGTGCATTGTTTGGAAGGTACATCTCCTTGGTAGCCTTTGTTGCAACACAAATTGGTGACATATTGGCATGTGCGTAAGGTTTGAGGGGGCTTTCCTTTGTGTGATAATATCTCTTCCCTACTCCAATTTTAGGTTTCTTGCTCATTTAGCCTCAAGAGCATCAGGGTAGCCTTGAAGGCCATTGCAAGTTTGGTCAAACGGAATCTAGTTAGTAGTAGAACGGATTGGGATCTAATGAGAGAACCTATTTGGAGCTGAAGGTTGTTGGATATTTATAATTTTGTATTGCAAAGGTCCTACGTTTCCAGGCCGGGCATTTCAATAAGACGGGTATCTTGTTTTGACAGGGTCTTTGGGACCCAATGGCACATACATGGAAGGATTGGCACACTTTGGCTCCATTACATGCATGGCTTCCATCTGATCGTCCCACTATCGCTAAGCTTATTGGGTGTTCAAGTGAATATTTCCATGTCGGTTCCATTTTGGAAGGATTCGGGTGGAACTTTGATCGCCACCTTCAGCAGTACGATTCTTGGAAGCTATGCTCCCTTTTACATTAGCACCATGAGCTAGCCCCTATTCTCAATGCTCATTGGGTGACCTCAAATCCAAAGGATGAGTGAATCACCACTTGCATAGTGTGTAGTATGTGTGGTTGTCCTACAAGATGCAAGTTTTTGCATGGCTTGTTATCTATCAAGGGCTCCCCTCCAAGGCTCGATATGCTAAGATCAGGAAAAAGTGACCTCTCAAATGGTCTTTACCATGTCTAGAACAATTTCTAAAACAGTGAAGCACATCTTTTTGGATTGCCAATTTGCCAAGAGTTGCTAGAATTATGTTCAAACTTAGTATTTAGTGCTTCGTCAAGGGAAGGTGAAATGGCATGCAACTCTTCTTCACAATTCCAACTGTTTGGTTCATTCTCCTTTTGTGGGTATTTGTCATTGTCTACGTATCTCTACTCTACTTTCCCTCTAGAAGATTCGTTGTAAGTCTGTTTTTGATATCAAGGTCATTTGTTTGTCTACTTTCTGCAATTTGTGCAGGGATGAAATATGTACGCAGTTGTTCGCCAAAGGTATTTTTCTCATTAAGGATGCCAAAGTCTCTAGATGCAAATGCATACTCTAATTTTATTTCAGTTTTAGTAGCACTAAGGAAGAGGATATAAGCTCCATGGTATATTCCCTTCCACTTTTCTGTTTCACTGATGTAAATATTTTTATGTGACTATATGACGTATTTTTCAGAAAGAAAAGCAGTCCATTTTCAGCAAGCACATGGATCCCTACCAAGACCCCAACTACACAAAGCCAAAGGAATATTTCGTCCTTCATTGGATAGGGTGGACTATCAAAAAATGATGATAGTTTCCTCTAAGCATGGAGGAAATGATGAGAGTTAATCCTAGTTGAGTCAATCCAATATGTATTATATTTGTAATTTTGTATTTTATATTTTGCATCTAACCTACCTCATTATAAAATATCTCATGGATGACTTCGTCATAGAGGATCACTCACCTACCACTACCAATGTTATTAGAACCCAACCAGTGGACCCCTAAATTTGGAAAGCAGTCAAAAACGAACCAGAACCGGGAAAAAAAATGGATGACCAAAAAATACATAAAATATTCAAATTTTGATATATATATATATATATATTCATGGACATCCTTGTGAATCCAAACCATTAGACACAAATATGTAATTTTTCTCATGTATACAGCAAGGGTGCATGTAACCAAAATAGCATCGAGTGCAATCTATATCTAAACCAAAAAACATAAACAAAGAGACAGTAAATGGCCTCTAGAGTCCAAATAAAGTCATCCTACAACAAATAAATACATATCATCAAAATCATTGCCTATATTGGGATCCTCATCATTATTATCACCCTCTAAGCAATTAAATAAGGTAGAAAAAGATTAACATGCCGAATCAGTTATTTTGCTTGAGTGAAGGGTGTCATGAGTGTTAAATTTTTAATTAAAATAAAGTACCAAGGCAAGTGTTTCTCTTCCCTAGGCACCTAACGGGGAGAAAGTGCCTAATGTGGGTCCTAGTCAAATTAATTTGTGAGATGCAAATTAAAAGATAACTTTATGACTAAAGTGAGGGTGAGTGAAGAGACACTAAATCTCAGCCACCCATCTAATCTAATCTCAACCGTTAGATTAGAAAACCCCTCACCTTCCCTCATGAGGTCGATTAGGGCAAGAGGCACACCCATTCTTGGGTAAGTTCATTCATTTCTTGTTGAGAGGCAAGAGAGAGCAGGGAGAGGTCGAGCTTGAGAAGAGAGACAGCATTTGCTGAAGGAGAGCACGCATCCCAAGGCAAAGAGCAGCACGGATTTTGAGGCAGCAGGAAGCAAGGAAGAACAGGCCGTACAGTACAGATTTGAAGAGGCCGTACAGCCATTAATGTGCACAGTTTTCGAGGTGGACAGCAGCAAAGTTTTCTGAGAGTGTTGGCACGCTTTACAAGGCTGTCGTACAGCATTAATTTAGCACAGAAAACGAGGAGGGTGCTGGGCACGATTTTTTGGGCAAGAAAATCCGTATAGTCCATACGGACCTGCACAGAAATCAAGGAGCCGTACCACAGAAAATTCTGGGCGCACTTTTCAAGGTTCTGGCACGCTTTTCAAGGCATTTACCAACTGCAAATTCCATACAGTCTTGACAGAATTTTGGGCACAAATTTTGAGACAGTCCGTACAGCATTAATTGCTAGGACAGCCATACAATTGTACGGATTTCTGGTTCAGAAATCGAGAAGCAAAGCTACAGGAATGTCCAGATAAGTTTGTGTAAATTTCTGAAGATGAATATGCTGTAAAAGAATTTCTCAGAAGCCCATAAATAATAAAAAGCCCTCTCTCACTGGTTTTCCCCTTGTGGGTTTTTCCAGGGTCGAAATTAGACTGAAAATTCTTGTGTCTAAATTTTTTGAGTTTTGCATACTACTGATATTTTATTTCTACGTTGAAAAAAATATTCAGAATCCTCATGTTTCAGTTCTGAAGTTAATTTTCTGCTAAGTTTTTTATATGCTGAAACTGTGCTGAAACTGGGTTTGGGCATTTAACTTTGGCTGAAAAATTAGCGAGACTGAAACTGGGTTGGGGTCTGAAATTTTAACATGGTATCAAAGCTGAGTTGAAGAGAAGCAGAGTTTTCAACAGATAGAAAGTTGGGACAGCAAACACTTCACAAGGCAGATTTTTGAATTTGTGATTTTTAGCAGAAAAAGGGTCATGGCTACTGGTTTGAGAGTTGAGAACAGACTTGATGGGGCAGCAAATTTGGTGCTTGGAAGGAAAGGATGATCTTGCTTTTGCAAGAAAACGAGTTGTGAGATATTGTGGAGAATACCACTACTCATCCTGTTGTGGTACCTACTATTCTTGATGCCATCAAGGATCATTTGATTCCTCACTTGACGGGGAAGACACATGCCTATGAGATGTGGGAGTATTTGACTAAATTGTACCAGAGTACAAATGAGAACCGGCAAATGGTTTTGAGGGAAAAACTAAAGAGCATAAAAATGACCAAGGCTGAAAATGTGGTCACATACCTTACTAGATTGACACAGGTAAGGGATGAGCTTGGAGCTGTGGGGGAAGCCATAGCTGACAGTGATCTTGTGAGAACAGCATTGAATGGTGTTTCCAAACAATGGGTTGTTTTTGTGGAGGGCATTGTTGCTAGGGAGAAGCTTCCCGGTTGGGAACGTCTTTGGGATGACTTTGTTCAGGAGGAGACCC
>JASDQU010101024.1:9446-19966 GCA_032191745.1 Picea mariana
TTTTCGGGGTTTGGAGTGTTTTTCTCCTTTGATTGCTCTCATTTATATTGAGTTTCTCATCGTCTGATTGCTTGACGACCTATGTTCATTTTGAGTCTGAGTTTCTTAGCCTTATCCTTAGCCTGGCAGTGTTTTGACACATATACGTAGGTTTTTACCTGACAGTCGCGTACATTCACGTGTTGTCCTTTTGCAAGAGGCGTATATACATGTTTTTCTCCTAAACATTCACCTACATCATCCTTTTTTGCTTGGTTGTTGAGTTTGATGTTTGTTGGGTAATTTTTTATGGTTGTTGAGTCTTCTTGGGTCTCTGTTATGACTGTGAAGTGCCTGTGGAATGATAGGAAACCTTTCTTTGGTTGAACTTTCAGGCGGTTTTCGGGGTTTGGAGTGTTTTTCTCCTTTGATTGCTCTCATTTATATTGAGTTTCTCATCGTCTGATTGCTTGACGACCTATGTTCATTTTGAGTCTGAGTTTCTTAGCCTTATCCTTAGCCTGGCAGTGTTTTGACACATATACGTAGGTTTTTACCTGACAGTCGCGTACATGCACGTGTTGTCCTTCTGCAAGAGGCGTATATACATGTTTTTCTCCTAAACATTCACCTACATCATCCTTTTTTGCTTGGTTGTTGAGTTTGTTGTTTGTTGGGTAATTTTTTATGGTTGTTGAGTCTTCTTGGGTCTTTGTTATGACTGTGAAGTGCCTGTGGAATGATAGGAAACCTTTCTTTGGTTGAACTTTCAGGCGGTGCCTTTCTCATCATCATTTTCGTTGATTGTCCTTGCATCTCAAGCTAGGTGTTTGCTTCTTGATATCCTACTTGGTTTGTCTATGTTTACATACAGTAGAATCTTTATATCAAGTTGTTGTTCACTCGTATTTTCATTCTTTTATATTGAAAATACAAAAATATTAAGCATTTTGCATTGTTGGCATTTGATCTTTTGGATCCTTATCATTGATCTTAGTACATGTATAGAAATATTGCATCTTCTTTGGAATTGCATAATTAAATTGAAAATTGCATTTTGAAAATTTTATCATTTATTGGGAATTGAAGTTAGGACTTTGCATTATGTTCATATTCATTTATTTTACTTGTTGAGTCATAACATCATTAGTTTCACGACTGCACGTTTTTTGAGTAAGCAAGGCCACTAAAAGCAATGCCGATAATTTAAAATTTATTAGAAACTATTTTATTTTCTAGGGTGCACAAACTAGCTTAGGATTTAGAGCCTTGGAATAGGATTTTGTGAGTAAACTTCTCCAAGGCTATTAAATCAACATATGTGTCTAACTAAGGGAGTGGTGAAATCCATTGTATAATTGGTGACGTCAGGAGGCTTCGCTTACATTGGAGTTAAGCACGAGGTCATGTGAGGTTGGTTGAGGGGATATACCCCCAATACCTTCTTAGCATCAGATATATTTCTAGGGATCTATTCGTATATGGGGATCTTGCTCATACCATTACCTCCGTGAGAGGCAGTTCTCTCGAGGTTTTGGGTTTTGTTAACCTGCCCATACGGTGGACTTGACTTACGACTATTCGCCTATGCATCGGTTATATCGTGGTTGCTTAGTTGCTTGACATAGGTACCACATAGGTTACTTGCAGGGGTTATTCTGCAAGTACCCTGGGTCAGATAAGGGTTGGACAACACACAACCTTTATGGAGGATTACCTCTCTGGGGGGATCTGACCGACGTGTTGTTAAGCCCACGAGGACCCTTATAATTGATTTTGATACTTCTGATCTTTTGCAGGGAGTCTCAGGCCCCTCTTGGGCGAGACATACCTACTTTAGGGAGGGAGGCCCCTTTTAGCCACTTTATCTTGTTTGTGTGCATATTGGCCTTTTGTTTATTTTATTTTGGTGTGCTCTTTGATTATTAGTTGACCTTGGGATTTTGTATTGCGCCGTGAGTTTTCATTATCATGTATAGTGGAGTCCCTTTGAATCCCTCATTTAGCACTACCTACCCCATGAAATCCGCTTATTTCATGGGGACGAATTCGTCTGTGTTTCGTAATGGTATGCATAATTTTCATACTCAATCAATGCCTTAGGTCTCTAATCATTTTCCTCTTGATATGCTAAACATGTCTTCACCCTTTCCATCTTTTCCCTCGCCTCCTTATATGAATCCTATTTTGGATATGGGGACATGATGGCTCCCTTGTCTACGTATTCATTTGATAGGAGTCATATCCCTCGACCGACTCTCACAGTAGGAGGTTGGAAACTCCCTTATTACCGATCCAATCTGTTAGCGTCGGAAGTCACTTCTGGATTGCTTGCAGGAGCCCGACACCCATTAGTTTAATGTCACGTTTTGTTTATAAAGGGGTGATCGAATGGAGATAAAGACTCGAGGAAATATTACTCTAACTCAGGGACTGGGTCTAGCATGTGTGGGACAAAGGAGGTCTTGATCCAACTTCATCCAGTGGGTTGATTAAAAGATGATCAGGTGGAAGACTTGATAAGAAAAGGGAACAAACAACTTTGGGAAAAAGGCTTTCGGCAGTTTGCAGAAGAAAGACTCTGAATGCAAGATTCGCTTGGTTCAGGGTCTCAAGAAACTGAAAGGGGACTTGACTGGATCCTCCAATTCCAAGTCACTCAGCGCTGGGAAAATCACAAGACCTGATTAGAGACAGCGCAACCATTACAGTGATCCATTACAACATCATCCTATAACGGCTACAGCTCGACTGGATCCTCCAATTCTGAGTTGCTCTAACACAGTGTAAACAAAGGCATGAAAGAAACTGGCATTCATAAGGCAAGAAGTCTCAAAAGTCCATACATAACCAGATTAACATTGCTTCGTTAAAATTTTACAATCGGGAGCTCTGCTCAACCATCGATCCCTTCCAAAATACAAAAAATCAATACATATACCTGGGCAGACTTGCCCAACAGAAGCGCACTCGCCCCCCAAGGCGTAACGTCTCTTCAATCGATCTTCAGGCGGAAGTCCCTCATCGGACGTCTCCATAACTTCGCGTGGACTTTGTAGGGGAGGTAGCTGAAACATTAAAGGCCAAAATGGCGTGTGCAGACTTCTTTGGAAAAAATCAGTACACAGAACCCTTTCGAGCAGACCGCTTGTCGGACCCTCCATACCTCAAATTTAATGAACGAAAGGAGGTTTCAACCACCTGATCACAACTTCATTTACTTCAAGCGAAAACCAGGAGCGAAATCGCTTCTAACGGCATCTGGAAATCGTGACGATACTTTCGGCGACTGGAAACGACGCCTTTAGGCCCTCTTTTTCTTAGCCCTTTAATTTCTCGAGTGACCGTGGACCGTGACCCTGCTTTTATTCCCATGGAGGTTTTCAGTGTTCACAAATATGGAGGACTGATTCTTGCTTCTTGAAATCACGATGAGCGAAACGCCGAGACGGCTTAATCTAGTGCCACGTGTCTCTGGTAGATGGACGGATGAGATCTTCTCGGCAATACTGTGGTTCTGGGTCCCGGACGCCTTCGGCACTTCGCGTCTCGCGGCAAGGAGGAGGCTGTCTCTCATGCTTCAAAGCTACGATAGGTGAAATGCCGAGACGGCTTGGTCGCGTGCCACGCATCCCTCTGAATGGATGGCTGAGATCACCTTCGTGATACTGTGGGCCCATCATTAAAAGTTCTTTTCACTTCGTGATTCGCGAGTTCGTGGGTCAAAGATCCTCGGCTTCCCCTTTTAGACTCTCGCTCCTCGAGATGGTGATACGAACCGGGCTCCTTTCCCGGTCAGCACTCTTTACATGTAACCGTCGGCTAGGGCCCAACTACTAACACCTCTCGCAACTCGCGGCCTCGCGAGTTGGATTATCAAAATCTGGTATCCTCCCTTCGCGAGGTCCCGAGACGTGACGGTCAGCGCAGGTTGACCCCCTCCGGGCACTTTTCGTAACTCGCAATCTCACGTAACCAAAAGATATGGTCTGCCCTTCAAAATCACGAACCCCGAGTTCGAGAAACAATTGCTGCGCTAATACTGATTGCGATTGATGCCCCTTGAAAGCATTTTTGCGCTATACTTGGCGCGACCCACTTAATCTGTGATTTCCCATCAACTGTTGTTCTGCTCTATCGTTGGATCCTTTCCACTGAAGAATGAAATGCCCGCTCGCCTGATTTTAGTCCGAAAAGAACTTCTTCTGTGTGCTGCACCCGAGCGTTTTTCGCGCCACTTGTAGATCTGAACACTCTTAGGCTCGAGACAAGAAATGTTGCTAACACAATCCTAGCTTCATTTTTCTGGGAGAAAGTGCTCAATTGGGTGGTTATTCTACTTATTACACCATGTCTGTATACCCTTCGTCCGCTATGTCAGTCCATACAATCACTTTTCCAATGACAGACCTCCATCTATACTCTCGTATTTCATATGAAGGGGTCAGTTTTACGGTACGGGATACCCCCTTCACGGAACCCCTTTGTCCGGGGGAAATATATATCCTCACCTAAGTAACCCTTGTCATGCCTTTTTCTCTTCGCAAACATCTGCTTCGGTGATGATGCCTTTACAAACCTCTATAGATCAATTAGGCAGAAGATACTACCTTTCTAGGAAGGGACATGGTGTAGACCAGGATCCTTCCTGGCCTGCAATTTCTCAAAACTAGTCTTTCCCGGGACCTTGGTCTCAAATGTCACAACTAATCGCTGCCACCAGTCCAGTCACTGCAATTCATACTAGAATTCCATCACCAACCTTTGCTAGTCATGTTGGATATTGTTTGACAACCTTTGCAAGCCATGTTGAAGACCAACAATCAGCCGCTGCAAGTCATGCTGGGGGAACAAGTCTAGTCGCCATGAGTCATATTGACATCACATATCCAACCCCGGTCATTCATGTTGGATAATCATCGCCAACCTATGTACATCATGTGGGGGATGAATCACCAGCCTTTGCCAGTTGTGTTGAGAGCATGTTACCAGCCATTGTGAGTGATGTTGGGGGCATTCATACGATTGAGAAGCCTCGACATATAGGACATAAGCCCAAGTTCCTTTATAGGCTTTGAAAAGGATTTCATTTAACTCACCCTTTCCCTACTACTGTTGTAGTAGAAGAAGTGCAGTGCTTATCTGATAAGCCTTCATGTTCAGAGTCGTCTTTGGTTTCCCAACATTTCGTTTCTCCTTTGATTGACACAACAGTCATGTTGATGCAATCATCACCTGACACCACTCTTGTTTTGAGGAGTGAGACATCTTTTGACTATGTCATTAACATTTCTATTCACGTACCTTATGAACAAGAGAGATTTTTACTCTCCCCGAGCACTCTCCCTCCAAGTCTTAGGGAGGTTCCCTTTGACTAGGATGGACTTTTGGGGTATCAAATTCCTTCTTCTATGCCCTTTCAAATAAGATGCGTTCTCTGATATATCATTGGGAAGGTAACCTCCACAATTATTTTATCCCCCTCTACTTGGAAAGCTCTAGGTTTTCCCAAGCTTGTGTCAGTTATTCGTAAGTTGTTGACCTTTCACAGAAATCCTACACGAGAGCCTTACCCTCCCCCATGATATGCTACCTAAAGGACTCCCAATGAGTCTAGTTTAAGCTCTTTTCCAACTCTCTCAAAAAGAGAAAAGATTGTCGAGTGAAGTTGTCTCTTTTACACTCGTAAATAAGATTTGAAAGGACATCTATTTGGTGTAAGTTTACCCTTTTTTCTAACCAAGTAGACTAAGATTATGAAAAAGGACATTTTTTTGGCATTAAGTTGTAATTGCATCCCATTCTCTTTCTTGTAGTATTGAGCCTATCGTCGGTTCTCGCTTTTGCGTTATAATCCTATCACCTCAGTAGTTTGCATCATCAGCCAAGAAGAGCCTTGTTTATATCCTTTGCAACTTAACACCTTGTACCTAAGAGGAAACATTCCCTCGAGTATCCATATCTTGAATGCACCTCCTTGAATTTGAGCATAGGTATGTTCCACTGCTAGAACTAGTTGCTTACTTGCGACACTTGTTTCCTCCTCTGTATCATAGCATTCATTTGATTATGAAAAAATAAAAAAAGACAGGCGGGGAAGAAATATTATCTTATATTGGCAGTAGTCATGTCGCCTTTGAATAGAGAATAAAACTTTTGAGTCCACTTATCATCAAAATTTTGGGTTTAGCGTGACCTTACGAAGCTGAGCTCGTTACTTCGAGTTTACTCCCCCGACTGGTTACTCTTCCAGTCCCTATGGAGAGTTTGATTGATGCCTCCTGCATCTCAAAGTTTCATCATTGAGTCTATGTTGCCAGATTTTTCCATATGTCTCATGCTCTTGTTCAAAGGATGTCTATCAACTTGTGTCGTCCATTCCTCAGAACTCTTGACTTTGCATGTTGGCCATACCCTTAGTATGTATTAGAATTACATGAAATTGTATTTCTATTGTGCATCCTGGTCCTACTTTCATCATTGGTAGGTAACCTTGAACCCAATAGTCGACATTTCATCATTGGTCACTGACTGGGGGGTTTCCTTTGTGTTCAACAGCAAGAAACATATTCACACATTGGGATTTGTGTAGTGTCTTGGATGCCATTATCCTTATTGGTGGTTTCCTCGCCTTTGTTAGCAGTTTTCCTTATTGGTTGTTATTCAGAGGGTCTTTTTTGTGTCCCACTTGCATCTTAGACACGCGAAAGATGCACTGGGTCATTGGTTCGTGAACATGTTCTTTGTCTGATTTCCTCCAAATCATCAAGCTCTTGCTTTGTACCTCGTGTTGAATGATGAGAGATGTCTCAATTCTCTCCTTTCAGTAGATCTCCTTCCATCAAGTTCAGCCCATCTATTCTGGAAATGAGACCTAGAGTCCTATGAGTACCTAGAGGCTTGCGCTCATTAGTGGTAGGTTCTCTTGCCATCAATAGTTGGGAATACATCAATGTCCCCTGATCGATGGATTCTTCAAGTGTTCGACCCTGACACCTTTATTCACACTTGTAAGAATGTACTCGGTGCCTTGATACCTACTTTGATTATTGGTAGGTTGTCTTGTGTTTGTTAACGGTATACCTTAATGATCAGTAATCAAATGAAGTCTCGTTTTCTTCGACATCAACTCCTTTATTCACACGATGTAGACTTACACTTTTGGAAAATCGTGTAGAAGAATTGAAGACATCATTTCATAGTCGCAGCTTTCCTGAGTTGTTGCTATCTTTCATTGGACCAGTACCTATGTGACTTCAGTGATCATGAAGAATCAGATTGTACTCCATTGTATACAGATATCTTCCGATTGATTTTGAGACTAGTTTTACTGGGCCTTGTTCATGACTATAACAACCTTTGGCATGTAGCCACCTTTGTATTTCCTATTCATGGCCATGAACAGTTGTTTGGTATATTTTCACATGGATTTGCAATGTAATTCAAATTGCCATCCATGTGCGCAAAGTCAGTACAGATTGTAATATTCTCATGATCAACTATTTCTTCTATCTAAGTCTCCATTACTCCACTTCTAGGTATTATGATGTATTTCGGCCATCGTAGATACTCCTCTGACCTCACACATTGGGGGGAATCTGTTATAGCAAGATTTGCCTCACCCTATGCAAATTTGCTTAGAAGGCCTTTTTCCATTCCCCTATGCAGACTTGAAGTCCCTTTTTGCAAATCCAAGAGATAAAAACAATATTTTTCCACATATACGCGTCCCAACTATTATACAACATGTGTATACGCATTTTGCACCATTATAGCCCGCGTACATCGGGTTTTGTGCCCAAAATTAAAAAATAGTGTCGGGTTTCCATGTCACATCATGGGATCCATGATCCTTGACCTTCCATATACTGGAAACGTTCCGACTTGGCCCTTCAGTTCCATTTGAAGGCTATAAATGGGCCATATCCAAGCTATGGAAAAGAGGAGAAGAATTCAACTTTGAGAGCAAAGTTACTCTAGAGAAATTATTCAATTCATATTGAGTATGCATCCATTTGTCCTTTTAAGTCTAAAAACATTGTTCATCCCCGAAGCTCTTCCCTACTTGATTGAGAACCTCATTGTCTCTCTTATATGAGCTTGCCTTTGGTGGAGGATTGAAGTGGTGGAGGCCTAGCTAGAAGGCACTTAGTTTCTCGGTTCTGAATCGTTCCAACACGGAAGTTTGTAATTTTTAAAGCCAAAACTAAGGGCCCAGAGTCATATTTACCTGCCCAGAGGAAACAACTGGCCATTTGATTTATTTTATGAAGCATTTCTTTTGGAACCCATGCAAGGGAAGTCCAATATACATGGATCACTTCAATGATTGATTTGAGAAGAACTAATTTTCCAGCTCTGAAAATCCATCGGTTGCACCAAGATAGTATTTTTTTTTTCCACTTTGGCCATCATTCATGCCCAATATACTTTTTTTGTATCCAATGGCCTTAAGAATGAAGCCCAAATATTTGAGGTCATCTCCTGGTCTTTTGATTTGTACTCCAAAGAGGGCAGAAATCAACAGTGATTCCTAGTTATTTAATCCTTAAACCATCAAAGATGATTTTTCTTGATTAATTTGCATCCCCGTTGAGAGGCAAAAATCGTGGAGGATGTTCTTTAGTTTTTCCAAAAATAACATCCTGCTTTCACAAAATATGAGGATATGATCTACAAAAAGGAGATGTGTGAAAGAACAATTTGGAGAAATTTGTATGCCTTTGAAAAGTCCTTGAGAAACAAAATTTGAGATGAGTTGGCTTAAACTCTTATCCACTAGGAGAAAGAGGAGGGGGAAAGTGGACATCCCTACATGAACTCTCTTTCTGCTTTGAAGAATGGGGATGTCAATCCATTTATAAGAATGCCAAAGGATGCAGTGGTGATGCAGTTGAGAATCCATATAACAAAGGAGTGTGAGAACCCCATATTTATGACGAGCATTCTGATGTAGAGCCAGCTGACATGATCAAAAGCTTTTGCAAGGTCAACTTTGTAGGTGATAGCCTTTTGTCTCCCCAAATGAATTAAGTGTAGTCCTTCTTGTGCTAGCCTAATAGCTTGGTGAATTTGCCTTCCTTGCAGGAAGCCAAATTGTTCTCCTGAAATATTGTCTGCAAGGATATCTTTTAAATGGACTACTATGATTTTTCTGATGATTGTGTATATGTTGTTGAACAAAGAGATAGGGAGAAACTGATCAAAGGCTTGTCAATTTTCACATGCAACTCTATGTGACTAATTTCAGATCTGAAAATTGCTTTCTAGTGATCTAACTATCACTAAATAACTTTACATTGAATTGTTGATTGAAAACATAGCAGTGGAAACAACAAGATCAAAGATGATTCATCAATACACACGAGACACAATTTCAGTTATGTATTCTTATTATCATAAAAAATCCCAAGGGAAAAACCAGCCCTCCCAACCAATAAAATATCACCAAGATCTAAGGACAACCTTGTCCTCCAAAGTCACCAAAACTGAGGACAACCTTGTTCTCCAATAATTATACAAATCATAAAACCAAACCACAAAAATATTATGGAAATCTCCTTTGCCCACAAATTTGTTGTAGACCACCTGTATGACATGTTGACGTCACCTGTCAGCATGTACGGATCTGTACCTACCTGAAAAAATCAGATATGCGATTCACCTTACTGGCAACCTGTGTACATACGTTGTTTGCTCTATTGTAAACTGTGTATACCCTATACATGATTTGTCCTTCTGCAACATGTGTATGTATGTGCTTCATCCTCCTGCAAACCACGTATAATCATAGAAACTCAGTTTTCTTCACATGTGCATCTTTTCTCACCTTCACATTATGATCTAGAAACCCTAGGTCGGATCGTCTAGGTGTCGAAGTCTCCTTGCCACCATTTCCATACCCCTTAGCACAAGTGTTTACTCACTTATGCTAACTCTATTATGTCACTCTATCATGATTGTATCACAATGATTTATCTCATATATATATGTATATATATAAGTCCAATGGGTGAGTTTAGGAGCCCTTCCTAGGTTCAAGAATTAATTATAATATTTTATTCTCCTTTTATGGGTGTGGAACCCCAACACAAACCCACAAAGCTCGTCAACTTCTCCATGAGGCCCTAGCCTCATCCCAAGGCCTATTTCACTGAAACAAAAGGATAATCTGCTGCCAACAAACATTCCCACATGCCAGACACATTGGACTCTTGTAGGAATACCTTTCGAAGCTGCAAAATCATCAACACTCCCTCTTAGTGAGAAAGGTATTCTCCACCATTCCTAACTTATCTCTGAAGTAGAAAAAATTCCCCTTCACTAGGGGTTTTGTGAGAATATCTGCAATCTACTCATCTGTGGAAATGTGTTGGAGATTCACAACTCCCTTTTGCACCTTGTCTCTGATGAAGTGGTATCTGATCTCAATGTGTTTTTATTTATCATGAAACACTGGGTTCTCCGAAAGTTTGATACAACTTTGATTGTCATAGTGAATCACAGTAGGCTCCAATTCTTGACCAAATAGCCATGCAAGA
>JASDQU010101024.1:27268-37990 GCA_032191745.1 Picea mariana
TGAAGATATACTCAATGGAAATACAAGATCTAACCAGTACACAAGATATGGAACCAAATAGCATAGATCTGACCTTTATTATTATGAAAAGCAAGAACCTGATACAAAGAGGATGCAGATCTGGAATAACATCAGATGGCTCCAATAGATAATATATGAACTGCTATAAAATGCTCCTGATAAGAAGATGCAAACCTCCAAATCCTGGATATACAATGAAGATCAATGCAAGAAGAACCAGGGTCAAGTCCAAACCCCCCTGGCTGATGGCATGTCTTGCTACAGAGCTAAGAAGACCAATATTTCAGCCCAGTTGAAGGAGATCTCAAAATAACACCAAACTCCACAAAAAGATAGATCGAGGCAAGTAGAATCTCTCCCTGACATCTCAAGTCCAGATGCCAAGATCTACCCCTCCAAACTGTTGAATCCCTGATCAAGGTTGCGCCCTCCTGAACACTTTCAAGCTCAATATTTCGGCCTTGATGGAGGAGGCCTCCAAATACCCTGAAAATCTCTAGAAAGATAGATTGGGCCACCACAAGTTACTAGGACAAGTATTAGGGTCAGATCTGAGGTGTAACCCCTCCAAACTGAGCAGATTTGAATCACATTTGCGCCCTCCTTCTCTAAAAAATGTTCCAAACCTCCATATAATAATATGACAAGAGTAACCCTCTCAAAACACTCCAGATATGATGAACAAGGCCCTGCAAGAATTACCTAGGTGCTAGAATGTCAATAAGCCCTGTTAATAACCTGGATCGAGTAATGATGCGCCCCTTGCTGGAAAACCCTCAAGGGTACGACCTGATGCTCTCCTGAATGGATGATGGTACATGTGAATATTGTAGAATGGTGTGGATGCAGTATTTCAGCCCCAAGACCAAGCTTGGAACAAGGTGAGTGGAACCTTTCACCACTGAGTTGTTCTCTAGGGTTTGTATTCTCAAAACCCTCAAAATTGTGTGCTCAAGAGCCCAATAGCCAAATGCATAATAATCCAAGATGAATGAGAGGTGTGCCCTAGGCTTTCCTTTATACCTCTTTCTATTCCTCTGTTGAGTTAAGTTAACCCTAGGTTCAACTTCTAACTCAACCTCAAGCGCTCTAATCCTCCAGTGAGTTACATTTTACCTTTTCAGGTCAACTTTGAATTATAACATTGAGTTTTGTTGACTTTTCCCCATGTTGCATGAGACTATAGTCTAGTGGGGATGACTAGACTACTAAGTCTCTCCAAACCTCTTCATCAAGAAGTGGGGGACATTACAGTCTCCCCTGCTAGAAATTGCTTATCCACAAACAATTCTGAACCTGTCTCATGTATCAACTGTTCACTCTCCCAGGTTGCATCCTCAATGGGCAAGTCCTTCCATTGACTAAGTATTCTCTGATGCTCCTCGTCTAGATTTTCTTCTCTCGAGCCTCCAGTATTTCCTCCGGTATCAGTACCAATTGCCCCTCCTCATCTAAGGGTGGCAGTATCTCAAGTGGGGTGATGTGTTGGTCGATGGCCCTCTTCAAGCATGACATGTAGAAGACATTGTGTATCTTGCTGCCTTGTGGCAGCTCAAGTTCATAAGCCATTACCCCTATCTTTTTTCTGATCCTGTAGGATCCAAAGAACTGAGGTTGGAGCTTTTCTGCTCCACTTCTTTTGATAGAATCATGTCTGTACAGTTGGAGCCTTAGGTAGACCAAGTCACCAACCTCAAAAGTATGCTCTACCTTGTGTTTGTCTGCCTAGACCTTTTGTTGATTATGTGCCCTTTGTAGATGATCTTTTAACTCCCTAAGCATGTCCTGGCTCTATTGTACCCAATCCTACACCATCGGAGCTCTGCTATCACTAAAGGCAATCTCTACAAAAGAAAGTGGGTCATAACTATACAAAACCCTGAATGGAGTCATACCTATGGACATGTGATGAGTGGTGTTGTAACAATATTCCCCCAGGTGTAGCCACCTAACCCATGCCTTTTGCTACCCTGCTACATAATTCTTGAGGTGTCCTTCCACCCACTTGTTGACTATTTCAGTTTGCCCATCAGTCTGAGGATGATAACTAGTGCTAGGGGTCAAGGTCGTACCAATCAACCTGAATAACTCCTGCCGAAAGGTGCTCATAAATCAACTATCCCCGTCACTAACAATGGTCTTGGGTAGATCGTGTAGTCTGAAGATCTCCCTGAAGAATAATTCAGCCACCTATGTTGCACTGAAGTCTGTGGTGATGGAGAAGAAGTGTGCAAACTTAGTTAACATGTCCACCACTACAAAAATATAGTCTTTACCCTGTGCCCTTGTCAATCCTATGATGAAATCCATGGAGATGCTCTCCCATTTGTGCTCTGGGATGGGTAGAGGTTGTAGCAACCCTGCTGTATGTGTGTGCTCATCCTTGTTTTTCTATAAATTAGTACACTCCTTGATGTGGCTCATCACATCTTCTTTGAGGCCCTTCCATGAGAACCTTTCCCTTACCTGTTTGCATGTTTTGACCATCCCTTGGTGCCCTGCCACTGGAGAATCATGACATGCCCGTAGTACCTTGGCCTTGAAGGCTGACTACGGAACCAAGAAGATTCGGCCCTTGTAGTAGATGATGCCATTTATGACTCTGAATTTGTCATCCTGTATTTGTCTATCCATCAACTGACAAGCGAACTGGTTTTTGGAGTACTCCATTAGATCAACTAAAATATCGGTCATAGCATAGACCGATGGCATTCTAGATAATGCATCTGCCACCACATTATTCTTCCCCTTGACATATTCAATGTCAAAATCATAGGCATGTACCTTACTAACCCACTTCTGCTGCCTCTCTTTCAAGTCTTTCTGTTCCAAGAAGTACTTAAGGCTGTTGTGATATGATCTTACTACAAATCTTGCTCCCACCAAGTATTGCCTCAATTTGGCCAAGGAATACATTATGGCCATCATTTCTTTGTCGTAGATAGTGTAAAGAATCTCAGGGCCCCTCAACTTTCGGCTCTCATAGGCAAGGGGATGCCTATTCTGCATCAATATGGCCCCAATGCCTTCTCTAGAGGCATCACACTCCAATATGAAGGGTAGGTTGAAATCTGGCAAGGCTAAAACTGGGCATGTGTTCATTACCTTTTTCATTTTGTCGAATGTATATTGTGCCTCTTCACTCCATCTGAAAGCCCCTTTCTTGGTCAAATCGGTCAAGGGTGCACAAAGTTGTGAGAACCCCTTGATGAACTTCCTGTAATAAGTGTAGATGCCGAGAAACCCCCTCAATTCTGTAAGATTTTTAGGTGTGGGCCAGTCAAGTATTGCTTGGATTTTCTCTTGGTGTACATGTACCCCCATTCACTCCAATATGTGCCCTAAGTAGAGGACCTCTGTCATTCCAAATTCACATTTGGATTCCTTGGAATACAAGGATTGGTCATCCATGATGGTTAAAATTTGTTCCACATGCTGAAGATGTTCCTCCCAAGTCTTGCTATAGATCAACAAGTCATCAAAAAACACAAGAAGGTGCTTCCTCAACTAGTTGTTGAAGACGTGGTTCATGCATGACTGAAAGGTGGCTGGCGCATTGGTCAATCCAAATGGCATCACTAGGAATTCATAGTGGCCATAGTGACACCTGAAGGCAGTTTTGGGGATGTCCTGCTCTCTCATTTTGATCTGATGATACCCAGAGCGCAAGTCAATCTTAGTGAAGTAAACAACTCCAGGGAGCTCATCCAATAACTCATCAATCCTTGGAATTGGATACCTGTTTTTGATAGTTTTCTTGTTTAGTGCCCTGAAATCAATGCACATGCGCATGGTTCCATCCTTCTTCTTGACTAGTACGACTGAAGATGCAAAAGGATTGGAACTTGGTCTAATGTGACCCATGTCTAATAGTTCCTTGATGGCATTTTCTATCTCATCCTTGTACTTCTTTGGGTGCCAATAGGGGGTGGTGATGACTGGTTTTTTCCCCCTCCTCCAACTCTATGATATGCTCAAATCCTCTATCTGGTGGCACTCCTGGTGGAATGGGTCCAAACACCTTACTGTGTTTGTTAATGATCCTCTGAATCTCTGGTGCATAGTGAACCTTCCCCTTCTTGTCCACACGTGCCGAAATGTTGCACTCAACAACATATACAATCTCTTCTCTTCTGAAAATGGCCTCCATACACTTTGTGGTGACTACTTTGGTTGTGTTTCCCGACACGCCTCTGAGAAATACCTTTCTCCCATTCTCCTCTGTGAAAGACATCTCCATAGTATTGTAGTTGGTGGTGATAGGTCCCAACGTGCTGAGCCACTGAACTCCAAGGATTATATTTGTATCTGGGAGATCAATCACATAAAAATATCGTGCTAAGTCATGCCTACTGAGTGTAAGCTTCATCCCTGGAATGTACTTGTTACAAGGCATTGTGCTTCCTCCTGCTACCTCTACCTTGAATCCCTCAAAATCAATTGTGGGTATGTGCCTTCTCTGTAGCAGTGCCGAGTCAATGAAATTGTGTGAAGCACCCTGATCAATGAGCATTGAAACCTTCTACCCTTGTAATACCCCTCTCATCCTGAAGGTGTTGAACTTGGGTACCCCACTGATGGATGCCAACATAGCCTTCTCCTTTGCTGCACTGTCGTGACCTGTAGCCTCCTATTCTACAGTTTCGGTGGTGTCTACCTCTATGTTCTAGATGTGGCCAAAATCCTCATCTTCCTCATTATCAGATGTCACCTCAATATAATAAGCCTTGCTACAGCCCATACACTTGTGGGATGGGTCCCGTGGTTCTTTTCATGTGTAACATAGCTGCTTTATCCTCAATTCTCTTCTAGTGTTTTTATCCATCCTACCTCTTCCCCTGTCAAACCCCCTTGGGTCTCTTCCTCCTGAATTCATTGGAGGTCTTTGGTCTCTCCCTTCGATGTTTAAAGGCAGTCTAGCCACAAATTTTAGTTTTGCAAGTGGGCCTAGATCTCTCGTCCTCCATATGTCATCCTATAAATTGGTAGGCTTAAAATCCTTAACCCAACCCTTTAAGGGTTCCATCAAACCCTCTGTGAAAAGAATCATGAGTCTAGACTGTGACACATCCTGTACCATAACTGGTATCCTCTGAAACTCCTCAATATACACCTCTGGTGCTCCTGTCTATCTGAGTTGTGTGAGTTCCCTGAAACGTAGCTCTGAGTCCCCCTGGTCAAACCTATCAATGAGCCTCTAAGTAAACTCTGTGTATGCCACTATCTGATTGTGGCAAAGTGTGGTAAACCCATGGTACCACCAGTCATGAGAGTTTCCATCCAAGTATGAGGTGGAAAACTTGATGGCATCCATCTCCCTCATAGGGTTAAGCTGAAGGTAAGTGTCTATTTTTTGTACCCACTCTTGTGCAGTCATCTTGGCCGAACCATCAAAGTAGGGGATCGCCATCTTCCCAACCTTGCACTCTAGGTCATAGTTGTTCCTATGGTACAACCTAGGTTTGCTTCTGAATTTCAATCCACAAAACTGATCTAAGATGATCTGCCTCTGAACTGGTAGGCTTAGTGAGTTGCACTCTCTGACATACTGATCAAACTAATCCTCAAACTCGTCTGGGTGGTTGGGTTGTGTTGGTTCATCTGTAAATGAGGGAAAGTACAGTATAGGAGTGGTCCTTCTACCTATTTGTCCTTGTGGTGCTCCCCCTCCATGGCTTCCCTCTGAATGATGATAGAGAACACGTTCCTGCTAATGTTTGTTCCCACCATGACATCCACTAGTTTCCCTGTTGGCATAAGATTCTGGGTCATTCCTCTTATGATTCATCTCCATCAAGCTTTGTGATATCTTTGTTTGGTTTTCACTTACCTTCTTCAAGGTCTTTCATATTTCAGCATGTCCACTACGTGTTTCCTCTTGTTTTTTCTGCAGGTGATTTACAAGGTCGCTCTGTGATACCTATATGGAGCGTTGCAAGTCCTTAGGAATCCTTGCTAGAATTTGTGGCTCATTGTTCTCACTGAATCCTTCCATTTTGGCCTCAACTTCACCTATCTGCTTCCTCCTTCTACCCATATAGATGCCATTGAACTTCTGCATGCACTAATCCTCATAGGATGGGAGGATCAGAGCTTTGATACCACTATAATGTTTCCAAGCCAATTTTTTCGCTTGGAACACTAACTGACCATTGATTTACTTGTTTGTATGTGTGTGTTTGCAGGTTGGCCTCTTAAGTTTCAGCCTTAGGGTTTATATTCAATTATTAAGCAAAGATCTGAAGATATACTCAATGGAAATATAAGATCTAACTAGTACACAAGATATGGAACCAAATAGCATAGATCTAACCTTTATTATTATGAAAAGCAAGAACCTGATACAAAGAGGATGCAGATCTGGAATAACATCAGATGAATCCAATAGATAATATATGAGTTGTTACAAAATTCTCCTGATAAGAAGATGCAAGCCTCCAAAGCCTAGATATACAATGAATATCAATGCAAGAAGAACCAAGGTCAAGTCCAAACCCCCCTGGTTGATGGCATGTCCTGCTGTAGAGCTAAGAAGACCAATATTTCGGCCCAGCTAAAGGATATCTCCAAATAGCACCAAGCTCCACAAAAAGATAGATTGGGGCAAGTAGAATCCCTCCTTGAAGTCTCAAGTTCACATGACAAGATCTACCCCTCCAAACCGTTGAATCCCTGATTAGGGCTGCGCCCTCCTGAAGACTGTCAAGCTCAATATTTCGACCTTGATGGAGGAGACCTCCAAATACCCTAAAAATCTCTAGAAAGATAGATCGAGCCACCACAAGTTACTAGGAGAAGTCTCAGGGTCAGATCTGAGGTGTAACCCCTCCAAACTAAGTAGATTTGAATCACAGTTGCACCGTCCTTCTCTCAAAAACGTCCCAAAGTTCCAAATAGTAATATGGCAAGAGTAACCCTCTCAAAACACTCTAGATATGATGAACAAGGCCCTGCAAGAAATAACTAGGTGATATAATGTTAATAATCCCTGTCAATAACCTGGATCGAACTCCTCTCCAAGGAATGATGCGCCCCCTACTGGAAAACCCTCAAGGGTACAACCTGCTTCTCTCCTAAATGGATGATGGGTACTTGTGAATACTGTAGAATGGTGTGGGTGGAGTATTTCATCCCTAATACCAAGCTTGGAACAAGGTGAGTGGAATCTTTCACCATTGAGTTGTTCTCTAGGGTTTGTATTCTCAAAACCCTAAAAAATGTGTGCTCAAGAGCCCTATAGCCAAATGCATAATAATCCAAGATGAATTAGAGGTGCGCCCTAGGCTTTCCTTTATACCTTTTTCTATTCCTCTGTTGAGTTAAGTTAACCCTAGGTTCAACTCCTAACACAACCTCAAGCGCTCTAATCCTCTAGTGAGTTACTTTTTACCTTTTCAAGTCAACTTTGAATTATAACATTGAGTTTAGCTGACTTTTCCCCATGATGCATGAGACTATAGTATAGTGGGGATGACTAGACTACTAAGTCTCTCCAAACCTCTTCATCAAGAGGTGGGGGACATTACACCCCTAGTGAGTATTCCACATGGTTTGACAATGTGTTGCTTTGAGAACCATGTCCCTTGGTTAATTGTATTAAAATATAAAATAAAACAAGAAATAAAAGGAAAAGAGTTGAGTGATTGCTTATGTCTACCAAGTTTTATTTTGAGCCTTTATGCAAGATTTTTTTGTTTGTCCAAACCCCTTTAAGGGAAATGATTTGAACACCAAAATTATAAAAAAATCAAATAGTATAATACTAACTAACCCTCCCTATTGAACTTAGCAGTAACCCATGTTATCCCCATTTTGTGGATAACTAAGGAGATTATGTCTCAAGGCCCTCAGGTTCCAGATATGGGGTGTCGAGATATTACATGACCAACAATACCCTTTTGCACATTTGGATATGCCTCTCACCACCATAGATGGTCTCAAATTTCTAGATGGCATCCACCACATCAGCTGGATTCTGGAAGGTAGTGGGCCTTACTCCTTGAGGTACAAGTCAATATTATGGTGAGCATCATTTCAATATAAAATCCATTTGAGTATGGTGTATTTTATATTGCTCTAGATTTCATGATATATGCTTGGACATTATTCCTTTTTCCCTGCTTCACCTTAGTGGTTTACATTGTGCCCTAGTAAGTGGTTTTCCTTGGGAATGGGTTTTCTACTGGGAACTCTCTTAAAGATCCATCTTACCATTCTTGACCATAATTACCACTTTCCATCATTGCTCCCCTCCATTTCCTCATCTCTTTGGATTTTAGGGTGTATTGACCCAATAAGGGGTTGTCCATCATTCTATGGGAAGAAGGGGATGAAGGCCTAGAGGGATTGATGTTGGGTAAAATATAAAATCCTTGTATGAACCTTCTAGATGCTTCGCTCAAGGATTACCCAAGAAAGAAATGAAACTTTTATCTTTGAGTAAAAGGGACCCACAATATAATAATAATGCTTAAAATCTTATTTGAAGGATGGGAGGTCTCATCACGAGCCAACCTATCACGTCGATGGATATCTAGTGGTATGACATTGCCATCATTTGGTCACCAAACCAGGGTAATGGCTCTCAACTGCATGGCTAAGAGAAAGTGGGTCTCATCACGAGCCAACCCTTTCATTTCCACTAGGTATTTGTGGGTGACATTGCCATTATCTGGTCACCATGCCAGGGCAGTGACCTTCAACCTCTCTTTAAAATTATGAAAGAATAAAATAATGGCGAATAATGGGCTTGGAAAAAGTGCATTGTGGATGAAGGTACCACACACCCTCTACAAAGGCACCCATGAATGAGACACTACGACCCCTTATATGTCATGAGCCCTATGCCCATTGAGTCTTGACCCCAACCACTTCACCCACTTTACATGGCTTAGAGAGGGATCTCTTGGAAACTCTCCTTGACCTAGGGAAATATCTACCCAATATGACACCTCGTCAACCCTCCCATATTCAAGCTTGAAAAGTTGTATAATGTCTTTGAGCGATTAATTGTTTGATATAGTGATCTTTGATGCATATGCTTAGGTGGCTCATTTATTGATTGGATTCACTTATCATGATGTTATTACTTGAGATCCTGGGAGGGTGTGCTTATTTGTCCTTGCAGGACCTAGTTGGTGGACAATTTTGGAAGAACAAGCCTAGCTTGGGCTTCCATGGGGCTGCAAGCCCACAGGTTGGATGCCAAGGGTCCACATGATGGATCACAAGGACGAAGTATTGGAGACCTAGATTATGATGTAGAAGACTTAGCCCAACCGTCACATGCCAAAAGATTTGCCTAGGAGAGGCAAAACATCTCCTTTTTTAGCACGACATCATCTAGGGGGTTAGGGCTTGGTGGTGATGTAGCCACTCATTGACACATGGACGTTTTGAGGAGGAGGATGCCTTGGCCATGAGGAGATTGCATATATGCTTGACATGTGGCCTTTGGGGGTCTACCATAGCTTCTCCAACACCAACGACTTGTCCCAAGTGGAAAAATGTCCCCTAAAGGGGTGATGTCCATGTAAAATTAGGGTTTTATTTGTTCAAAAGTGAAACTTTAAATGAATTTTTTAATATTAATTTGTTAAAGGGGGAAATATTAGGGTTGTTGACCCCTAGTCTTGTGGTTAACCTCTTAATTTATGGACAAGTCACCTTAGTGATATTTTGTATAAATAAGAGATCATAAGATCTCATTTAAACATAACTCTCCCTCTTGTGAGAGGAATTGGATCTGAAATTTTCGCTATACTTGGCTATATATGTCTCTTGTGCACTTGTTTATGGCTATTTCTTGTGAATGGTTGACGAAGAAGTGAGGCGCTAGCCTTGGAGGGATGCTTTCTAGCTTTTATGGTGGATTATCTTAGCATCTTTCTTGATTTTGGTATGGTATTTTACTCTTATGCTATCATTTTTTTCAAGTCAAGTATTGTTGTGCTAGGATCTAAGTGGGAAGTAAGAGTATTTACACCCCCACTATAGTCTCCATCATTTATTGCTTAAATTTCATTGATGTTGCAAGGGTTTGTTTGAGGAAGTAAGAGGATTTACACCCCTCATTCTTAAACCCTAACTAGAGATACTTGCTTTGGGAAGTAATAGGATTTACACCCCCAAGGAAGTAGCATCTCTATTTCATTTGTTTGACTCCATTAACCCAATAGTAAAGGCACTACTCTTCTGTTTTTTGCTTTGGAGATATAAAATCATTGCCTTGGGAAACATGATTTTTCATCTTTTGAAAGATCTCTTGCTTGAAGTTGATTTGCTACATTCAGAGGAGTCTTCCCCTACTAGGGAGTCCCCTCTCTCCCACTACTTTATTTGTTGTTACAAACCCTAACCTACAGCTATTAGGGCTGATATAATCTAGATAGATAACTAATCTTAACTCCTAAACTAGTCCTATACTAACTCTTAAATTTTGCTCATTTACTCTACTAACTAGGGCGCATCTTTTGGGATAACTGTTGGCATATTTGATGGTCTAACTTGCTGATATAAGTGACTTAAAGATACAGCCACAAGACTGCAATTTTCTGCACAAAATACATGTTTACAACATCCATCTTCTCTTGCCTCTTAAATACCATTTTTAAGCCTATATTCATTGCTAATCTTGATGTTGATTTGTTTAACTAGTTTAGATCTTTGTATGCTGATTTAGATGCTTTATTTGCTGATATA
>JASDQU010101024.1:68716-81948 GCA_032191745.1 Picea mariana
GTACCAAGTTGTTTTGTGATGATTTTGAAATTGGGATGTACGTTAACAATTGAGAATTGGTAACTATAAAAGAAAACTATAGATTGAAATAGTAAAATAAATTATAAACAAGTACTCAAACCAACAAACACATTGCTTCCATTATCTTAACATACTAACATACACAATATCAAATCGTAAAAAAATTATAAACAAATTCTCAAACCAACAAACACATATTGCTTCCATGATCTTAACATACTAACATACATAATATCAAACCTGGAGAAAACATTGGAATGATAAAGTCCTTGTATGACATTCTTTTTCTCATCATTTTGGCATGGTATCAGTTTTGGGGCATCATTTAAAATATGGCATTTAAAATCAGTTATTGCATGACATACAATCTTTTACTTAATGGTTCCTAGCATCCTATAATATTTTCTGAAAGAATATATATCTTCAAGACAATAAATGGTTCTAAAGATATGTATATATGCTGGGATCATGGTTTAAAAGCTTATATTAAACACTTGTTTGTATAGGCAACATATATGTTTCAAGTGCGTTGCCTGGCAACTTTAAGGGCATCAAACTTGTGATGAAAATGACATTTGATAGGTTACACAAGTACTTGATTTTTTTTCTTAGCATTATGGTGTGGCATTGATTGGCAACATTGAGCATGATATCAAAGAAGTTATTCATTTGCAAAAGATTATGATCCTTTGTTTTCCTATATGGTTATATACCCAATGAATTAAAGGTTTAAAATATTAATACTCATGCATACCATGGTATTCAAGGTATAACAAGMTTTGAATTTTCRTGTAGCATAAAATATTTGAAGAGTTATATGGAGTTTTTGATTTGGGCTTAAACATAACATATATATGTTATAAAGCACTTGAATATAATATAGTCGAATATAAGTTAAGGTTCTTTATCATGTTGGATTTGGTATATAAACAATATTCATATGAATATGTGCACCGCTGTGACATAATTTGAATGGCTTGATATGGTTGGAATATCAACATATGTATCGATGAGTTGGCCTTGCATTCATTTCAAGAGGACGTGGGAATTAATGTTATGAGACCCACACTTTACCACCTTGGATGTGGACAGGGTTCTCGTCATTTGGTTTTGGTTTAGACTGTGTAGAGGGAGATGTGCTTCAGCTTGAGAAACCAACCTTCCTGTTTGTTGCTACAACCGTTTCGAGCCCTAAGAGCTGGTATAAATCGACCACTGAGAGAAGGTAAGTACTCGCACAACTTTTGAGCATCCTCTGCAAGTTAATTAATTACTAAATGATTTAGTGTCACCACTATGTTGAAGTGTTGAATCCTCAACATTGTCTGATGGGGAAGATGAAGGAAACACGTTATCATCTTGTCCATCCAACTATCCCTCAGATGCGCAAGACTCACTAGCCTTATCAGACTGCTCTAAATAAGCATCTATGGTTGCATTCTCATGCATCTCCCCATCCTCACTGTCATAGTGCACCTCAACAATGTGCACCTTCCCCTTACCCCTGCATCTGTGATGCTCCCAAGGCATTTTTCAACTGTAGCAAAGCTCCCTGCATCTAATGGGTGTAGACTCCATCTGTGCTCCTATCAATCCACTAGCTGGTAATGATGTATCTACTTCCTTATCTGATATGAAATTTCCTCTCTATTACTGCATCTGAAGGTATAAGTGCAAGTTATCACTACTGATTTTTAGTGGACACAATCTGAAATAACTCCTCATTGATTTCCCCATTAGGCTGGCGGGAAAACCAGCTTTGATACCACTGTAATGTTCCTAACTCGACTAGTCTAGGAAACACTTCTAAACTGATAAATCCATTGTCTGATCTTATACTCTGGGGATTCTGGATGTGTTTGAGTTAATGTTTTAACATGCTTGGTGATTTTTGCATGTGTGTTTCATTCAATTAATGTTTAGGCTGAATATATGATGCATAAAGAATAAGGAACAAACACCATCTCATTCATATGTGTTATAAGGAAAAATAGCAAGAAATACAATAATGTGTTGAAAGCATATGAAATCGTCAACTAGATCTCGTGGATCGTCATTGGAATACAATAAACTAATACAAAATACCTGTGATCATAAGATGAAGGCTGATCTGCGCATGCACATATAGATCGGAAAAAATATGCAGTTCCAAAAACTCACAGCAATTGCTGCAACTCTGAAAACTCGCCCTGGTGGCTATACTGGACAAAACCACTTGGAAATTGTCCCAAATTGAGCACCCTGGCCTCTAGGTTGCTACTGATGACTGACGGGTCGAAGATCAGATCCTAGAATCTCTAGATGTCATCCTCTAGAGGTTGTGCACCTCATGGGCTCAATGAGTGTGCCCTAGTGATTCCTTCGATGAAATTTGCTACTATATGACTCAAAATGTGTGTCATTTCTACTGTTGTACTAGGTCGAAAGGGTTTCCTCAGATCTGATCTAGAACTCTCTCTGAAACCCCAAATGTCCCTCCTCAAGAGTTGTGCACTGTCTGGTTGTTTTTTGCGCACTGAGAGATTCCACCATCAGAATATGATGAATAGTGGCTCAAAAGATGCACCCTAGCTAGTCCACAACTAGGTCGGAAGGAATTTGCAAGATAATCTCTAGCCCTGTGTAGCTACACAAAACCCTCTCTAACCCTTGCACCCTCACTAGCTGAGCTGCGTAAACACTGCAAACTAGATACTCATGAATAGCACAGTGAAATACATGGATGGTATCTCCAATAGGTTAGGGTGTGTCTATCAACATTGAAACCAATCAATGGTGGTGGTTTCCTCCAGAAATCCACAAAACAACAGAAGGTCGATTCTCCTCCTCCTCTAGAAACTCTCTTAACATCAAATCATAACACAATTATGAATTAGGTTGGTTTACCCTTCCTTTATAGCTTCTTGAAACCCTAATTCGTTGTTGACCTTTTCCCTCCAAGTGACTTTTACTTTATTTTATTATTCCTTGACTAAATCATTTAATTAATTAATTAATTAACCATTTTACCTCTAAAAAGTGATTTATCCATCCTTATGGCTTCTCTGGCCACTGAAAGTTACTTCTCATCATATTATCATGTAATGCTCTTCCTCTCGATTCCAATGAGCTATTACACTAAGAGGTTTCTCCAAGTAATATGCCCATTATGACCTTCTTAGTGAATTTAATTAAGATATGACCCATAATAACTCAAAATTACGGAAATCGTCGGAATGCAACAGAACCAAATCCAAGTTGTGTGGAATGGATCCTGATGATGAACGATGCAAGTTGGGTCCAATAAAACCCCTCAATATCTCTTGAACTCTTTGTCACCCCTATCTGGCTATTCTGGTGGGAATAACACTCTTTAATGTAATAATGTCCACAGATGGGGACATTACAGGTTCCAAGACCTAAGGACAAAAATGTGATTGGTACAAAATGGGTGTTCAGAAACAAACTAAACGAAGATGTATAGGCAACTAGAAACAAGGCAAGGCTAGTATGCAAAGGATATGCTCAAGTTGAAGGAGTATATTTTGAAGAAACGTTTTCTCATGTTGTTGGAATGGAATCAATCAGAATGATCTTTGCCTATACATGTTCCAAAAGAATCAGAGTATATCAGATGGATGTAAAATCAACATTTCTAAATGGATAATTAGAAGAAGAAGTCTACATCGAACAGCCAGAAGGGTTTGTACTATCAGAAAGAGAAGATTATGTTTTCATATTGAAGAAATCTTTGTATGGACTCAAGCAAGATCCTAGACCGTAGTATTCAAGATTGGAAAAGTACTTAAAACATTAAGGATTCAAAAAGGGAAATGTGGATAGAAATATCTACATAAAAGTGGATCGAAACAACAAGCTTATCATTGAAGTAAATGTGGATGGCATCATCTTTGGAAGTGATGATGATAGATTGAGTAAGAAGTTTTCCAAAGTCATGCAAAATGAGTTTGAAATGTCCCTACTTGGTGAGTTTACTTTCTTTTTGGGACTCTAGATATCTAATATGGATGAAGGTATTTTCATTTCCCAAACCAATTACATCAATGAAATGTTGAAGAAGTTCAGAATGGAAGATTGCAAACTTGTAAGTGATCTTATGGTGATTGATTGCAAGTTGAGCAAAGATGGTGAATCTAAGGAAGCAAATCAGAGACTCTATAGATCTATGATTGAAATCCTACTCTATGTGACAACCTCAAGACCAGATGTGATGCAAATAGTTGGACAAGTTGCAAGATTTCAAGAAGCATTGAAGAAAACTCATCGTATGGCAGTAAAAAGGATCTTCATATATCTCAAAGGAAAAACAGAGTTTGTATCGTGGTATCCGAAAGGGAATGAGTTGACTACGGTCTCCTACACATATGAATATTTAGTAGGAAGCATTAATGATAGAAGAAGTACAAGTGGAGGAGCCTTCTACTTGGTTGATTGTCTAGTGTCCTGGTTAAGTAAGAAGCGGTCCTCGGTATCCTTGTCTATAGCGGAAGCAGAATGTATTGCAGCAGCAGCTTGTTGTACTCAGGTCCTCTGGATGAAGCAAACCCTGCAAGACATACAAGTATAATATCATGAGCTTATTTCAATATTTTGTGACAACACCAGTGCTATAAGTATCTCCAAGAATCTAGTGATGCATTCCAAGACCAAACATATTGCAATTAAATTCCACTTTTTGCAGGAACAAGTCACATAAAAGAATATCAAGTTGGAATACATTGGGACAAAAGAAAAAATTGCAGATATCTTCACCAAACCTCTCCCAAGAGAGACATTTGAGTATCTTTGACAAAAAATTGTAGTAGTTTCTTCCCCATAGTGATCTACACAACAACTTGCAAAGAAAACAGGGGGAGAGAAATCGTCAGGGGGAGTTACCCTTTGTCATTGATGTCAAATGGGGAGAGAAAAAACAAAATCAAGAGAGAAAGATCATAAGCATGAAGACAGGGAGAGAAATGGCCATAGGGGGAATATCAGTGTTTCCATCAATGTGAAAGGGGGAGATTGTTGGAAAATTGGTTGTCATTGATGTCAACCCTAGAAGAATTCTATAATCCTCTAGAATTGATGGGTGTATTTGAAGAAGTCTCCAAAGTGGTCCCCTTATGACATAGTTTTAAGCATAGCCATAGCAATAAGATGCTTTGAATAAGTCTACAAAGAAACCATGAGAATATGGCTAGGAAGCCCCAAATGTGTGGACATGAAGCTAGAATTTGATTAGAGGAAAAGAGGGTGAAGGACATTGCAAATGGATGAAAAACTCTCATAAATGGATAGTCTTCATCACGTTGTTTCCAACGGTAGGTGGTACATCATGTGGTTCCTCATGGTTGATAAGTTATGCCCTCTTAAAGATGAAGCCCTGAAGTATGGTCAAGAAGCCCCGGATATAAGGTCAAAGAAGTTACAAGTTGGCCCTAAAATTAATTAAGGGAGAAAAGTTGTTGCAAACAAGAAGTTACGGGTCAACTCAAAGATCAAGTAATGAAGTTACTTGGAAGGGTATAAATACCCATCAAGAACCCCTCATTTTACATCCAAGCAAGTGTGAGTGTGTGAATGGAGATAACATAAGTGGGTCTTCACTTTTACTAGGAGGATTGGTGATCTCAACGAAGCGAATATGGCCTAGGAGAAAGGAGGTCGAGGAGAGTGAATTGTACAGAGCTGACCACACCATTTTTCTATGGTTATATGCGGTTTGAAGAAGAGTGAAGCGTGTATATACATGGGTTGCAGACAGATGAATCGCGTATAGAGTATACGCAGATTGCAGTGGAGCAAAGCACGGGTGTCTGCAAGTTGACAATGGATGAATCACATATCTGTGCAAAATATTGAGGAAGGTGTTCTTCTTGATACTAAAGTTGTGGAAGGTATGAATATCTTATATTTGTTATAGCAAGATTTGCCTCACCCTATGAAAATTTGCTCAGAAGCCCTTTTTCCATTTCCCTATGCAGACTTGAAGTCCCTTTTTACAAATCTCAAAGCTAAAAACAATATTTTTCCACATAGACACGCTCTAACTATTATAAAACATGTGTATATGCAGGTTGCACCATTACAACCCGCATACATCGGGTTTTTTTCCCAAAATTAAAAAATAGTGTCGAGTTTCCAAGTCACGTCACGAGATCCATGATCATTGACCTTCCATATACTAGAAATGTTCTGACTCGGACCTTCAATTCCATTTGAAGGCTATAAATGGGCCATATCCAAGATATGGAAAAGAGGAGAAGAATTAAACTTTGAGAGAAAAGTTACTCTCGAGAAATTATTCAGTTCATATTGAGTCTACATCCCTTTGTCCTTTTAAGTTTGAACACATTGTTCAGCCCCCAAGCTATTCCCTACTTGATTGAGAACCTCATTGTCTCTCTTATATGAGCTTGCCTTTGGTGGAGTATTGAAGTGGTGGAGGCCCAGCTGGGAGGGACTTAGTTTCTCAGTTCCAAACCACGTCAACACAGAAGTTTGTAATTCATTCACTTTTGTTGATTACATTTTAATAGAAATACTCTTTTCTCGTCCAATTAATATCTTGCAAATATTTAAATTGTTATTCCATGGGCATATTTGTTATGGATTTTGATGGATTATGCTATTGACTGTGATAACTTTATATATTATCACAATATGCTTGTTTTTCTTGGTTGTTGAGGACAAGTTGCAGGTGTATTGCTTTGATTCAAGTGCTCAACTGTGGACTTCATCGAACGTCTGGACGAGGTAGGTTCTTTATCTTGTATTGCTATCATATTTGTTTACATAGCATACCTAGGATTAGAGTTTATTTCTGTAGTCATTTCCATCTATTGTGGTTTACCCCTTTCCATAGAGAGATTTTCCTCCTAACAGAATTGGCGACCATACTGGGGATAGAATATTCTTTTCAGGGTTTGGAGTGTTTTTCTCCTTTGATTGCTCTCGTTTATATTGAGTTTCTCATTGTCTGATTGCTTGATGACCTATGTTCATTTTGAGTCTGAGTTTCTTAGCCTTATCCTTAGCCTGGCAGTGTTTTGACACATATACGTAGGTTTTTACCTGACAGTCGCGTACATACACGTGTTGTCCTTCTGCAAGAGGTGTATATACATGTTTTTCTCCTGAACATTCACCTACATCATCCTTTTTTGCTTGGTTGTTGAGATTGATGTTTGTTGGGTAATTTTTTATGGTTGTTGAGTCTTCTTGGGTCTCTGTTATGACTGTTAAGTGCCTGTGGAATGATAGGAAACCTTTCTTTGGTTGAACTTTCAGGCGGTGCCTTTCTCGTCATCATTTTCGTTGATTGTCCTTGCATCTCGAGCTGGGTGTTTGCTTCTTGATATCCTACTTGGTTTGTCTATGTTTACATACAGTAGAATCTTTATATCAAGTTGTTGTTCACTCGCATTTTCATTCTTTTATATTGAAAATACAAAAATATTAAGCATTTTTCATTGTTGGCATTTGATCTTTTGGATCCTTATCATTGATCTTAGTACATGTATAGAAATATTGCATCTTATTTGGAATTGCAGAATTAAATTGAAAATTGCATTTTGAAAAGTTTATAATTTATTGGGAATTGAAGTTAGGACTTTGCATTATGTTCATATTCATTTATTTTACTTGTTGAGTCATAACATCATTAGTTTCACGACCGCACGTTTTTTGAGTAAGCAAGGCCACTAAAAGCAATGCCGATAATTTAAAATTTATTAGAAACTATTTTATTTTCTAGGGTGCACAAACTAGCTTAGGATTTAGAGCCTTGGAATAGGATTTTGTGAGTAAACTTCTCTAAGGCTATTAAATCAACATATGTGTCTAACTAAGAGAGTGGTGAAATCCATTGTATAATTGGTGACGTCAGGAGGCTTCGCTTACATTGGAGTTAAGCACGAGGTCATGTGAGGTTGTTTGAGGGGATATACCCCCAATACCTTCTTAGCATTAGATATATTTCTAGGGATCTATTCGTATATGGGGATCTTTCTCATACCATTACCTCTGTGAGAGGCAGTTCTTTCGAGGTTTTGGGTTTTGTTAACCTGCCCATACGGTGGACCTGACTTACGACTGTTCCCCTACGCATCGGTTATATCGTGGTTGCTTAGTTGCTTGACATAGGTACCACATAGGTTACTTGCAGGGGTTATTCTGCAAGTACCTTGGGTCAGATAAGGGTTGGACAACACACAACCTTTATGGAGGATTACCTCTCTAGGGGGATTTGACCGACGTGTTGTTAAGCCCACGAGGACCTTTATAATTGATTTTGATACCTCTAATCTTTTGCAGGGAGTCTCAGGCCCCTCTTGGGTGAGACATACCTACTTTAGGGAGGGAGGCCCCTTTTAGCCACTTTATCTTGTTTGTGTGCATATTGGCCTTTTGTTTATTTTATTTTGGTGTGCTCTTTGATTATTAGTTGACCTTGGGATTTTGTATTGTGCCATGAGTTTTCATTATCATGTATAGTGGAGTCCCTTTGACTCCCTCATTTAGCACTACCTAACCCATGACATCCGCTCATTTCATGGGGACGAATTCGTCTATGTTTCATAATGGTATGCATAATTTTGATACTCAATCAATGCCTTAGGTCTCTAATCATTTTCCTCTTGATATGATAAACATGTCTTCACCCTTTCCATATTTTCCCTCGCCTCCTTATATGAATCCTATTTTTGGATATGGGGGCACGATGGCTCCCTTGTCTACGTATTCATTTGATAGGAGTCATATCCCTCGACCGACTCTCACAGTAGGAGGTTGGAAACTCCCTTATTATTGATCCAATCCTAGCTTCATTTTTCTGGGAGCAAGTGCTCAATTGGGTGGTTATTCTACTTATCACACCATGTCTGTATACCCTTCATCCGCTATGTCAGTCCATACAATCACTTTTCCAATGACAGACCTCCATCTATACTCTCGTATTTCATACGGAGGGGTCAGTTTTACGGTACGGGATACCCCCTTCATGGAACCCCTTCGTTCGGGGGAAATATATATCCTCACCTAAGTAACCCTTTTCATGCCTTTTTCTCTTCGCAAACATCTGCTTCGGTGATGATACCTTTACAAACCTCTATAGATCAATTAGGCAGAAGATACTACCTTTCCAGAAAGGGACATGGTGTAGACCAGGATCCTTCCTGGCCTGCAATTTCTCAAAACTAGTCTTTCCCGGGACATTGGTCTTAAATGTCACAACTAATCGCTGCCACCAGTCCAGTCACTGCAATTCATACTAGAATTCCATCACCAACCTTTGCTAGTCATGTTGGATATTGTTCGACAACCTTTGCAAGCCATGTTGAAGACCAACAACCAGCCGCTGCAAGTCATGCTGGGGGAACAACTCTAGTCGCCATGAGTCATATTGACATCACATATCCAACCCCGGTCATTCATGTTGGATAATCATCGCCAACCTATGTACATCATGTGGGGGATGAATCACCAGCCTTTGCCAGTCGCGCTGAGAGCATGTTACCGGCCATTGTGAGTGACGTTGGGGGCATTCATACGATTGAGAAGCCTCGACATATAGGACATAAGACCAAGTTCCTTTGTAGGCTTTGCAAAGGATTTCATTTAACTCGCTTGTTCTCTACTACTGTTGTAGTAGAAGAAGTGTAGTCCTTATCTGATAAGCCTTCATGTTCAGAGTCGTCTTTGGTTTCCCAGCATTTCGTTTCTCCTTTGATTGACACAATAGTCATGTCGATGCAATCATCACCCGACACCACTCTTGTTTTGAGGAGTGAGACATCTTTTGACTATGTCATTAACACTTCTATTCATGTACCTTCTGAACAAGAGAGATTTTTACTCTCCCCGAGCACTCTCCCTCCAAGTCTTAGGGAGGTTCCCTTTGACTGGGATGGACTTTTGGGGTATCAAATTCCTTCTTCTATGCCCTTTCAAATAAGATGCGTTCTCTGATATATCATTGAGAAGGTAACCTCCACAATTATTTTATCCCCCTCTACTTGGAAAGCTCTAGGTTTTCCCAAGCTTGTGTCAGTTATTCGTAAGTTGTTGACCTTTCATAGAAATCCTACATGAGAGCCTTACCCTCCCCCATGATATGCTACCTAAAGGACTCCCAACGAGTCTAGTTTAAGCTCTTTTCCAACTCTCTCAAAAAGAGAAAAGATTGTCGAGTGAACTTGTCTCTTTTACACTCGTAAATAAGATTTGAAAGGACGTCTATTTGGTGTAAGTTTACCCTTTTTTCAAACCAAGTAGACTAAGATTATGAAAAAGGACATTTTTTCGGCATTAAGTTGTAATTGCATCCCATTCTCTTTCTTGTAGTATTGAGCCTATCGTCGGTTCTCGCTTTTGCGTTATAATCCTATCACCTCAGTAGTTTGCATCATCAGCCAAGAAGAGCCTTGTTTATATCCTTTGCAACTTAACACCTTGTACCTAAGAGGAAACATTCCCTCGAGTATCCATATCTTGMATGCACCTCCTTGAATTTGAGCATAGGTATGTTCCACTGCTAGARCTAGTTGCTTACTTGCGACACTTGTTTCCTCCTCTGTATCATAGCATTCATTTGATTATGAAAAAATAAAAAAAGACAGGCGGGGAAGAAATATTATCTTATATTGGYAGTAKTCATGTCGCCTTTGAATAGAGAATAAAACTTTTGAGTCCACTTATCATMAAAATTTTGGGTTTAGCGTGACCTTACGAAGCTGAGCTCGTTACTTCGAGTTTACTCCCCCGACTGGTTACTCTTCCAATCCCTATGGAGAGTTTGATTGATGCCTCCTGCATCTCAAAGTTTCATCATTAAGTCTATGTTGCCAGATTTTTCCATATGTCTCATGCTCTTGTTCAAAGGATGTCTATCAACCTGTGTCGTCCATTCCTTAGAACTCTTGACTTTGCATGTTGGCCATACCCTTAGTATGTCTTAGAATTACATGAAATTGTATTCCTATTGTGCATCCTGGTCCTACTTTCATCATTGGTAGGTAACCTTGAACCCAATAGTCGACATTTCATCATTGGTCACTGACTAGGGGGTTTCCTTTGTGTTCAACAGCAAGAAATATATTCACACATTGGGATTTGTGTAGTGTCTTGGATGCCATTATCCTTATTGGTGGTTTCCTCGCCTTTGTTAGCAGTTTTCCTTATTGGTTGTTATTCAGAGGATCTTTTTTGTGTCCCACTTGCATCTTAGACACGCGAAAGATGCACTGGGTCATTGGTTCGTGAACATGTTCTTTGTCTGATTTCCTCCAAATCATCAAGCTCTTGCTTTGTACCTCGTGTTGAATGATGAGAGATGTCTCAATTCTCTCCTTTCAGTAGGTCTCCTTCCATCAAGTTCAACCCATATATTCTGGAAATGAGACCTAGAGTCCTATGAGTACCTAGAGGCTTGCGCTCATTAGTGGTAGGTTCTCTCGCCATCAATAGTTGGGAATACATCAATGTCCCCTGATCAATGGATTCTTCAAGTGTTCGACCTTGACACCTTTATTCACACTTGTAAGAATGTACTCGGTGCCTTGATACCTACTTTGATTATTGGTAGGTTGTCTTGTGTTTGTTAACGGTATACCTTAATGACTGGTAATCAAACGAAGTCTCATTTTCTTCGACATCAACTCCTTTATTCACACGATGTAGACTTACACTTTTGGCAGATCGTGTAGAAGAATTGAAGACATCATTTCATAGTCGCAGCTTTCCTGAGTTGTTGCTATCTTTCATTGGACCAGTACCTATGTGACTTCAGTGATCATGGGGAATCATATTGTACTCCATTGTATACAGATATCTTCAGATTGATTTTGAGACTAGTTTTACTGGGCCTTGTTCATGACTATAACAACCTTTGGCATGTAGCCACCTTTGTATTTCCTATTCATGGCCATGAACAATTGTTTGGTATATTTTCACATGGATTTGCAATGGAATTCAAATTGCCATCCATGTGCGCAAAGTCAGTACAGATTGTAATATTCTCATGATCAACTATTTCTTCTATCTAAGTCTCCATTACTCCACTTCTAGGTATTATAATGTATTTCGGCCATCGTAGATACTCCTCTGACCTCACACATTGGGGGGCATCTGTTATAGCAAGATTTGCCTCACCCTATGCAAATTTGCTTAGAAGGCCTTTTTCCATTCCCCTATGCAGACTTGAAGTCCCTTTTTGTAAATCCAAGAGCTAAAAACAATATTTTTCCACATATACGCGTCCCAACTATTATACAACATGTGTATACGCAGTTTGCACCATTATAGCTCGTGTACATTGGATTTTGTGCCCAAAATTAAAAAATAGTGTCGGGTTTCCATGTCACATCACGGGATCCATGATCCTTGACCTTCCATATACTGGAAACGTTCCGACTCGTCCCTTCAGTTCCATTTGAAGGCTATAAATGGGCCATATCCAAGCTATGGAAAAGAGGAGAAGAATTCAACTTTGAGAGCAAAGTTACTCTAGAGAAATTATTCAATTCATATTGAGTATGCATCCATTTGTCCTTTTAAGTCTGAAAACATTGTTCATCCCTGAAGCTCTTCCCTACTTGATTGAGAACCTCATTGTCTCTCTTATATGAGCTTGCCTTTGGTGGAGGATTGAAGTGGTGGAGGCCTAGCTGGAAGGCACTTAGTTTCTCGGTTCTGAATCGTTCCAACACGGAAGTTTGTAATTTTTAAAGCCAAAACTAAGGGCCCAGAGTCATATTTACCTGCCCAGAGGAAACAACTGGCCATTTGATTTATTTTATGAAGCATTCCTTTTGGAACCCATGCAAGGGAAGTCCAATATACATGGATCACTTCAATGATTGATTCGAGAAGAACTAATTTTCCAGCTCTGAAAATCCATCGGTTGCACCAAGATAGTATTTTTTTTTTCCACTTTGGCCATCATCCATGCCCAATATACTTTTTTTGTATCCAATGGCCTTAAGAATGAAGCCCAAATATTTGAGGTCATCTGCTGGTCTTTGTATTTGTACTCCAAAGAGGGCAGAGATCAATAGTGATTCCTAGTTATTTAATCCTTAAACCATCAAAGATGATTTTTCTTGATTAATTTGCATCCCCGTTGAGAGGCAAAAATCGTGGAGGATGTTCTTTAGTTTTTCCAAAAATAACATCCTGCTTTCACAAAATATGAGGATATGATCTACAAAAAGGAGATGTGTGAAAGA
>JASDQU010101024.1:90137-108273 GCA_032191745.1 Picea mariana
GTAATACTTCATGAAAATAAAAAAAACAATGCAAATAATGCAAAAAGAATTTGATGAATTTATCAAGGATAAAAACAATACATTTCTTGCTTAAAAGGCCACAATAAAAAATTAATTATCTAAATCAAGAAGGCTAAGGTTACAAAGCAATATGGAAAAAAAATAGAACAAGAAAAGAAGGATCTCGAAAAATAATTGAAGAAGAACGTCACAGAGAAAGAAGAAGAAAATGCTCGTTTGAAGAACCTTAATTAGGAGTTACTAGAACAAATCAGAAAGTTGAAAGAAGAGAAACTTGAAAATCTAGACATTAAATATATCAACAAATCAGGTGATGAAGAAAGTACCACTCAAGAAGCTACAAAATAAACTAAAAAAAAAGACAATGTCAGATGTCAAAGTACAAATGATGGAAGATCCAAATATACTTACTGATCAAAATTCAGCCATTAACAAGAAAACACTGGTGCATGAAGAAAATCATATATCAAAGTCAAAAGAAGAAAATGCTACAAGTATGATAAAGGGAAATAATGTCATGAGAACTCCCTATAAATGTTCAAATCATAAGAGTATATATATTAACCAGTTAGAATATCAATATTATCCAAGACGAGAACCCTATAGACACCCAATTTCGTAGAAGATCGAACTAGGGTGGGCAGACTCTTTCAAAATTCGACGATTCTACTCAGCGCTTTGTCACTCATATCATTTGGTATCGTCAACTACAACAACTCCCAAAACAGTGGATGAGAGGACATTACAAGTCAAAGAAAAAGTCATTAATACTTTCATTAATATGCTTTGAGGACAAAGCATTTTTAAGGGGAAGGCAATGTTATGAACATAAATATACATATAAAGTAGATATTAATAAGATAATGATTAAATAATAATTATTAATTATGAAAGGACATGTATATTGGTAAAGGGAACCCCTGCGTGGGTATATAAGCAAGCCCCCATTGTTCATTATATTCATCATTACTCATTCATATACTTTTTATTACTCAATATATTATTTGTCTGTATGGATTATAACCTACTGTCCTATTTACATTGGAAGTTTACATAACTGAACCAGTTGGTTCATCGTAGCATCATTGTCATTCAACTCATGCTCACATTCCCTCCACTCCAACATTGTGCCCACACCTTCCAAAGACACCACAAAATCCTGTTAGAACCCAATCAAAAAATCAAATTCATAAAAAATTTGCAAAACATGCCAAAAATCCACTCGGTCGCACCCCTCTTTGGTACACAGAGCGACCGGTCGCGACCATATTTCTTGGTCGCACCCTAGATATGTCTTGAGAGTGACCAGTCACCCTCTCTTGCACAACATAGAGAAACCAAATCATTTGGTCTCCCCCCCAAAGAAGACCAAACACGACCATGCACTCTTAAAAAATGTGTGGCTTGCCACAAACAAAAGATAGAATGAAATGCAAAACTGAAATATGGGTTTTCTAAGTTAGGACCCAACCTCTCACTTGGTGACTGAAGGTTGCAAGATCTGTGGCTCTAATCTCTGTAATTGCTACTCCAAATGTTTTCAAGTAAAGGGCTCTTCATTTTTTCACAAAGGTAAACAGTTAAAATGAGGTAAAAACTCTCCTTTTTACTCCATATGTGGCTTCATTTTAACCCTTTTCACACTAGAACTAACTCATTTTCTTCATTTTTTTGACATTTATATTTTTTCTTACTCTCGGAACCACATACTAATCATTTTTTTGTCAGGAACATTATCAATATAAACTATCGAACCATTATACAAAGTTTTGTTTAAGCTATTTTATACTACTTAAATAAGAAAAGATCGTCGAGTATGCTTGTCTTTTCACGTTCGTTTCATGGGTTTGAAAAGAAATCCACCTGGTATACGTTTACCCCCTTTTCAGGCTAGACAGATTATTTACGAAAAATGACCTCATCATGGAGAACTCTTTAATCTCTTTTCGAACTCGTTAAAAAAAAAAATGTTGTCCAGCGATCTTGTTGTCTTTCATGCTCGTTAAAGTGAATTAGAAAGTGCATTTGTTGAGAGATATTTTATCTCTTTTTCGATCTCATAAGAAAATTTATGAAAAAGGAACACCCTATCCATTGTAGTTAGGAGAGTTATCCTAGGTATCGTTTTATAATTTTTCGGACCGCAAAGACTAATTTTACGAAAAAGTTCCTTATGGAGTTTTCTTTATGACCTTTTCAGACTCTCTAAACATGAAAAGGCCATAAATGTTACCGTCTTTGGACTCGTTAAACTTTACAACAAAGGACCCACACATGGGACTGAACCCCTCCTTCTTCGGGTTCGTTAATAATATGTCGAGGTAATCATCACTAGATGAGTTATATCGAGCATCTATTATCCTGCTCCAACTCATAAAACTAGAAAGAGATACTCATCAATCATGGTGGGAATTTTTAGAGGGTATTTTCATCTTGTTATCTTCATTATATGGAAGCTATCACTACTTTGAGTCTCCCTTAAACAACGCACCTATTCTATCATCGCATATAATAGTCGGGTCATCCATTCTCTCTCATTGACCACCATTCCCATCATTGTGTCATGTTCCACTCATCGGTCCATGACCATTTATTATGGTATTCATCTATGTTAATGTTGTCGATTCAAGCCATTTGTCGTGCATACTTGTTCAAGGGAATTTTCTATGTGTCAACCCCCTGTAGTCCTTTTCTTCCCCTCTACCGACCATCCATGTGTCAGCTGTACTCCCTTGTTTTGATCTTCAAGCCATCTATCTTGTTTCGTGTCGATTGATGGGGGATATATCAAGGCCCTCCTTTGACGGATTTCACCCTATCGACTACAACTCATTATCTAGGACTAAAATCTAGAAACCCATCAATACCCTGGGACTTGCAAACATCAGTGGCATGTCTCATTGCATTTCGTCAGTGGGTTTACATCATTGTATCATGTCGAATGAATCTACGAGTGTTCAATGTCAAATGATTTATTCACACTTAGTAGATTGCACTTGGTATCTTGGGTTCCATCATCATCATCGGTGGATTCCCTCACGTCTGTTAACGGTATCCATTAATGACCGATAATCAAACGGTTTCTGCCATGCTCAACTTGAGCTCCTTTATTTGCATGTCGTAGATTCATACCATTCGAATGTAGGACGAAGACCTTGGGAAATATCACATTCATGTTTGATGCTTTTCCTTCCCAAGTTTTGATGGACAATATTTATGACCACTTCATTGATCGCTCTATTCTTGAGTCATTTCACTGATTTGTATACTGTGACATAGATCCACCTTTGTACTTGGTTGTGTCTATTCTTTCACTTGTGTCTTGAATGGATCCACCATGTATGTTATCATGGTCGTTCCCTTGTTTGTTATGTCATGCATGGATCCACAATGTAATTTGTTGATTTTTGAATAGGCAAGGATTAAGCATGAAGTTCATTCCATTTTAGAATTTTACTTAAACCATAAACAATTTGTTGCAACAACCAATATCACAAGAAGAAACACCATGCACAAGTACATAAGAAGTATCCATCAAGCTTGAGGTAAGAGACTCCAAACACACCCTCTGTGTTAAGTTCATTTTGTTGATTTTTCAATAAGCAAGGTTTAAGCATGAAGTTCATTCAATTTTATCATTTTACTTAAACCATAAACAATTGTGTTGCAGCAACCAAGATCACAAGAAGAAACACCATGCACAAGTACACAAGAAGTATCCTGGGAAACCCTTCTCAACAAGGGAATAAAACCCAGCCAATCCTTTGCTATGTTCTTCAAGAGAAAGACCTCCACCACCATAAAAACCTAACACACAAAAGGGTGCTTACAAACCCTAGAAGATTAGCACCCAAGAGAGGTGTGCACTTTTCCCAAGAAGAAGTACTTATTGAAATTTCAAACTCACACTTATGATATGATTCCTCAATGGGGAATTTACCTTTACTTATATTAGACTGAACATGTCAACATAAGTGTCTATTGGAACAACAGGGTTGATCTTAGTAACTTATAATATAATTAATAATTACCATATTAATTATCTTTTATATTAAGGTGGGGCCGACCTGTACCCTTTACATAACAATTAGGGTTACAGGTAAGTCTCACTCTTGAACAATATAGTAAGGGATATTATCCACCCACTAGTGCTCAACCACTAGGGGCACATCCATAGGGATGTCCACATCTCTATCTCACTATGCCTCACAGGAGAACCACACTCACTATTTCTCAACCACTAGGACCTGTGCTCATCCACAGGAACGTCCAACTCAACAGATCTTTTTTTCCATTCAATTACATAAGAGAGTCATCTAGATTTCATCATCTCAACTCTATACTCAGAGGAGGCTAATACATCGTTTCATCTCTATCTCGAAATGATGCACCCAGCTCATGGGATTTAACACGTTCACTTGTGATCAACCATAGGCACGTCTAACTCAACAGATCTTCTTTCTCACTACGTTACACAAAGAATCATCTGGAGTTCATCTCAACTCTCTATAAGGAGGAGGCGAACACAACGTTGCAGTTCTATCTCATATAGGAACCACACGCCCATCTCAGGGGCTCTCCCTCAGGTCTGTGTCATGGAGGATGTCTCATGCAAATGTAATCATCAACATAATTATGGTGGCTATTCTATTATCTCTCTTACCAAGCATGGGTATGCCCGCCTTGGGGATGTTCTTTATGAAGAACTGACGCTGCTCTCTTTTGAGTTTCATTTTCCCAAGGCTCTGTGACTTTTATTGGTAAATTATTTTGTCCATAAGACACCTCTTATGACCTCTGACTTTAGGGGGCATTTGTTATAGAGTTATTGACCCCCTAACTATTGAGCCATCATCTCCTACAGATTACCTATCCAATTAAACAACTTTCATCACTTCTTCCCTAAGTTTCCTACCTAATTTCCACTTGGTCTCTCTTTTCCTTCATTAAGGGTGTGACCAATAGGTTTGGTTTCCCTTTCTGGCCTGCCAGGGAGTGACCATTTTCTCTGTCTGTGTGTCTAGGGAGTGATCGAGCCTATAAACTCCCATTTTTGGACTTGATTGCAATGGATGACACCTTCCACTGATTTCTCAGGGTTTAGTCATGAGAAGGCTTCCATTATGAGCTCTAGGATCTTATCCTAATAACCATATGGCCTTATCCATAAAGCTCTATAAAAACCAAGCGATTCTCATGGGGATGGAGAGGAAAAGAAATAGTAAAATTATGTTGCTACTTTGGCTACCATATTTGGGCAAGGAACTTGGAAAGATATTGTTGCATCATATTCTCCATTTCTAAGTTGTAATGTTGTTTTAGTAATTAATAGAAGGTGTATTGGACATTTCCCTCTATTCAATTGTTTATTTTCTTGCATGTATTCATTTGGATAAACTTAATAGAGTTATGTGTTATAGCCTATTAATAAATTTATCATTGATTTGTATGCATCTACATTGATCTTGGAAAGGATATTGTTTTATTGTGTGCAGATCGGTGTCTCTTGGAATAGAAATAATCTTCACAAAAGAAACCAACCAGGAGCGTGCATGGACAACCTTCGGAAATCAGGTATGTTTCCTCATTACAAAGACTCCTAGTTACCTTTCACATGTAAATCAGACTTTGAAACTCCAATAGATTACATCTCTATCTCTGTCTTAGGTATAGGAATAACCTAAGGGCGCTCATCTCTTGCAGGGCTCAAAATCCCTACAACGCCAAGGCGTTAATTCTGGCCAATCTAATTCGTTGAGGAATCTACTTGAATTTTTTGTGGTTCTGTCGAAGAGTTCATTTACTAGTCGATGTAGGAGTATTGAAAGTTTCACTCCAACCCTCGTTGCATTGCAGATTATGAATAAAACTCCATAGAAAGGCATGTAGTTTGTGTACGTCATGCCTCCAAAGACAAAATATATTTTTTTCTTTTTGAGTTTTGTGCTATTATGTTGAAGAAATCGAACAGTGATAAAGTATTTGACAATATTCTTCCATGATAATCTCAAAATATATGGGTTCTTTCATAAATGCAGAAGTTATTAGCATTTGAAGTCACACTATTACATGCTCTCATTTATGAGAATGCATTTAGAGTTCTTTATCGAATCATTACGTGGAATGTAGAGTGTAATATTCGGCCATATTGGTGCAAGGAAATTCAAGAGTAATAATAAATTCCACTGAAATACTCATAGACCTATAAACCTCCAAAAAGATCTCAAAAACCTAAATTAACAAAAAAAAAGACTAAAATACTTATAAATATAAACTACATTGCAAATTTTTCGAGAAATGAATTATATTTTGTCGTTTATTGCATTCTTGACACTCTAATCCTTTTAAAATATGTTCATGTAATATAACATCCATAAGAGGAAACACGATAATAAGATTTCAATTGTTGACGTTGGGGAGTTATATTTCAATTAGATGCCTAATGTCGGATTAGCTTAAAAGTTTCCATTGTTTATACACAACGAATTCTATTTCAATTAGATACCTAATGTTAGATTAGATTTAAAAAAGCTTGGTTCTAACTCAACTTGTCATCTATGGATCCTAAAGCTTGGTTCTAACTCAACTTGTCATCTATGGATCCTAGTTCACTGTTGAATCTTTTGTGAAAACGACGCAGTTTAGAAGTTTCAAAGTTATTGGTATGTCATTTACCTTCTTCTAGGTCTCTAAATAATAGCTAACATCTCCACCTTCCCTATTATGTGTTCATGTAGTAATTTAGTGTTGTCTCCACTTTTAATACCTATCCAATCCATATTAAGTGTTTTTTTAGTTTTTGGTTTTTTAGACTAGGGGGTTAGTAAGTGATTAGAGTGACTTGGGCTAGGATTGGAATCGAACAAGTTGGCTACGACTATACCCCCTATGAAATATGCAATAGCCCGCAAGTCACATATACTAGAAACTTGTGACTTGGCTTATTACTTGGCTTAAGGTAGAGACATCCCTATAACTATGAGGTTCTTACATTTCTGGCTAAACCACTTGTGCCAACATGTCGTGGGGGTTGGAACTCAAGTGGGAAGGTTGACAAGCTTCATCTTGATCAATAGAGCTATTACATTGAATTTTGCAATACTATTTGAGGTATGTCATTCACCTTCTTTGAATGACTTGATGAATTTTCCATTTTGTGCTCTCATGTTTCCTCTCTAGTGTTGATGTATTTGGTAGCATCGGACATGTACTTCCACATTTGCTTGGTGTCTAGCATGTGGAATTCATCACTAATACCTCTGGGGACTTAGGGAATTTACTTTAATTGAGTAATAATTAAAGTGAGTGACATTTTCTAGTTAATGGAGTTTAATTAAGTTAAATGTCTAAGTTTTTGGCATTAGTAACTTAAGTGAGATAATTAAATCCTTGAAATTAGATCTAAAGTGAAGGATATATTTTAATCTAATCCTTTGATCACTTTAGAGATCTAGGGTTAATTCAACATTATAGAAGGCATCCTAAGTGAGAGGATGAGACACACAAAAAGTACATTGGAGAAAATAAGGACTCTTTGCTCATGTTCTTGTGTCACGCATAGGATGAGTGAGTGGCTTAGGGAATTTACTTTAATTGAGTAATAATTAAAGTGACTAGCATTTTCTAATTAATGGAGTTTAATTAAGTTAAATGCCTAAGTTTTTGGCATTAGTAACTTAAGTGAATTAATTAAATCCTAGAAATTAGATCTAAAGTGAAGGATAGATTTTAATCTCAGACTTTGATCACTTTGGAGATCTAGGGTTTTGGATTTAGGGTTAATTCAACATTATAAAAGGCATCCTAAGTGAGAGGATGAGACACACAAAAAGTACATTGGAAAAAATAAGGACTCTTTGCTCATGTGCTTGTGTCACGCATAGGATGAGTGAGTGAGATCTCATTGATTTGGTGGAGAAGGACATTTCATCCAAGTGTGCAAGGGAAGTCGTTGAGGAAAGGAGAAAAGGGGAAACAAAGGAGTAGAAGCTAGGCTTGATAGGATAGGCTATTTTTTTGTATTAGGATGGGATCCTCATATTTTATATCAATAAAATCAACACGGTATTGGTTTCCCCTTAAGGGTTTTTCCAGGGGTAATTTACCTAAAAGTATCGTATGCAATATGTATGGTTTCATTATTTATGCTTTCGTTGCAATGTTTGGTTAAGTAAATCAGTTGTGATTTTATTCAATAAGTGATTTATTTGTAATTATCTACCAGGTGTCGGGTAACATGGTATAAGACTCAGGACTATGAGGTTATGAAGGAAAACTAGATTTGCACAGGTGAAGTTATTTTACAGCGCAAATTTTTTTATTTTGCAGGCTACGGGGTTTGAAATTAAGAAAAAAAAGAAGAGAGGTAGTTATGTCGGTGAAATCTCAAGTGGAGGAGTTTTTCAAGAAGTTTGAACATGAGTTCTTACTTTTTTCCCATCTTTCCTCAAGCACATGGCTACTAGATAGTGGATCCACATGTCATATGACAGGAGCACGGGAGTTGTTTGAGATCTTCACAAAGTCAGACTCAAACGTGTATGTGGAACTTGGTGTGGGCACCAAGAATGTAGTAAAGGGATTTGGGATAGTACCATTCCAAATAAAGTCAGGAGGCATGTTGAGAGTGATGGGCGTGTTATGGGTGTCAGAACTTAGAAGGAGTGTTCTCTTAGTCTCGGTGATTGAGAATAAGGGCTTTGATGTACTATTCTTGGATGGATAGGTTTTGATCAAGCCTAGAGTATCTAGCTCATACACATAAGTTGTTCTTGGAGTTAGAAAGAGAAACTTGTATAGGCTAAAGGGATAGCCTATGCGAGCAATGAAAGGCAACAAAGTGGCAGAGAACAAGGAGAAAATAGCTCCAAAGGTTAAGCAGCTCAGAGGGAGTCATCCTTCAAGTGGGAATGAGTAGCTTTCCAAGTCTGTCAAGAAGGAGTCATGGTACAAGATGGCCATGTAGGATACTCAGGAGCACGAGGCTTCTAGGAGCATGTCCAAAGGCACCAAGTCTTTGAGCAAGGGTTTGAACAAGATAGCAGGGATAACTTTCTATTCATAGAGAGCAGTTGATCAAGTGGATTGGAGAGAAGATATGGTAGTAGATATGATAGCGAAGATAGAGCCACCTCTGGGTGGTAGAAGTACCTTGCTCGCTAAGAGGGAGTGTTGATGTTTTTGGTAGCATTAGAAATTTACTTCCACATTGGCTTGGTGTATATCATGTGGAAGTCGTCACTAATACCTCTTAGTACTTAGGGAATTTACTTTAATTGAGTAATAATTAAAGTGAGTGACCTTTTAGAATTAATGGAGTTTATTTAAGTTAAATTCATAAGTCTTTGTCATTAGTAACTTAAGTGAGTTAATTAAATCCTAGCCATTAGATCTAAAGTGAAGGACAGATTTAATCTCAACCTTCGATCACTTTGGATATCTATGGTTTTGGATTTAAGGTTAATTCAACATTATAAAAGGTAGCCTAAATGAGAGGATGAGACACACAGAAAGTACATTGGAGAAAAGATGGAATTTTTTCTCATGTGTTTGTGTCACACACAGGGTGAGTGAGTGAGATCTCATTGATTGGGTGGAGAAGGACATTTCATCCAAGTGTGCAAAGGCAGAGGTTGATGAAAGGCACAAAGGGGAAACAAAGGAGTAGCAACTAGGTTTGATAGGCTAGGCTATTTTGATTTATTTTATTTTCCTGAGGTGGACCATTATCCCAGGACAAGAGCCCAATATTTTATATAAATAAAATCAATAAGGTATTGGTTTTCCCTTAGGAGATTTTCCAGGGCTAATTTACCCAAAAATCTCATGTGTAATGTGTATGGTTTCATTATTCATGTGTATGTTATATATTTGGTTAAATAAATCAATTGTGATTTTATTCAATAAGTGATTGATTTAGAATTAATTATCGGGTGTTGGGTTTAAGAAATTAACATCTATCCTGTTCTCACTAGGGAACCTTTTTATACTCCATTAAAACTCCACAAATTTCAATCTCCACACAAAAATTCTCCATTCTTTAGCCAAAGGGTATCACAAATTGTGAAATTCCCTTGTCACATATGTTTCAAAGTATATCAAGAGCATCTCCAAGCAGTACGGTTTTTCAGTCCTAAAATTATTTTTTATGAAAACAAGATTTATTTATACGCCTTATGGGTGACTATTCTTATAGTGAATTGCAACAAATTGAACTTGAAGTACCACAAATGATTGAGAATTCTTGTTCCAAAATTTGAGGAGATTCACAGTGACTGATCCATTTAATGTTTGGTTGCCTAGGAGCCCTAGAAACAATAAATTTTATGCTTTTCCACAAAGTCCTTACTTATGAACATGCATAGAATAATTTCATATTAGATTTGCATAGCAGGTAAACGGTTCATATATCAAATATTTGAAGTTTGTTCTTAGTTGGGTTTATGATTTATAGAAATTTTCCATGCAACGTATACCATACGAAATTGGGATTTAAATCCTTTCGTGACTTCAAGATAATGTTTCATTTTCTTTGGCCCTTCTGGGAATAAGAAAGACACTCTAAGTTGTTTTTTGTTCTATTCAAATTTAATTTTGATGTATGTCAGGTTTGGACACTATTTCCATAATTGTTTGATGAAATAACTTTTAGATCAATGCTCTAGAGAAACACTAGGTAGTTATGTTTGTAACTCGTCTCCCATCCCCCTACCCCAAAGAGAACAAGGAAAAGATAGAACAAGGAAAATAATAAAACAAAATGCAAGACAAATTTTTCATTGCTCTTCCTGCTCAACACTCTTTGTTTATTTCTTATTAGTGTAAGATTTTACTTTTTATTATTTGTTTTTTTCTTTCTTTCAATTCAAAGTCTTATCTTTCTCACTTCGAATCAAACACTTGTATCTCTTTGTTTCCAAGTTGCTAATCATGGCATAAAATGATAAAATACCTTGAGCCTTTCTGTGTAGGCTTGCCCTTTGAAAATTCTATCTTCATAGTAGTTTTTTACAAACTTATCATTGGAGAATTTTCTTAGAAACTTGAGGGCTTCAAAACTTTTGAATGAGAAGAACCATGCTTCAGTCTAGAAATTTCAAACTTGAAATTACAAATGGAGTTTTATGCATAGATTTGGGGGACAAAAAACTCTGAAGTTAGCTACTAAATGACCTATTCTTGTATGGAAGCTGATATCTTGAATAATATCATTGTTTTTTATCGTGACAATAGTAGGAAAAGGATGGCTCAACCTTTTTCCCTAAAATGATTAAAACTTGAATCAATCTCTTTTCAATAAGAGGGTCAATTTTTTTCTACTATGAATGGACTTCACAATCTTCCATTTTCATTATATGTTTTTAAGATTGAACCAATTCATAGCGTCTATGTTCCTTGTGTTTCCTTTATACACACCTCGGGAAACGTGGAAGAAATCTTCAATCCACTAGGTGTGTCCTTGAGGGCAAGTCTCAAGTCAAGGTGTTGTCCCTTGATCCTCAACTCCTTTGTCTAGGCCAACGCCTAGTGAAGCCAAAGGGGGTGGTCCCTAATAAAAGAATACAAGGCTTGATCTAAGCTAAGTACAAAATGAAATCTAGGAGTTTATTGAAAACAAGAGCAAGATACAAGTAACTCTAAACTAGCAGCATATATGACACATCAAAGGAAATTGCTTTATAATAAAAACGTAAAGCATACAAGTTACTTTCATATAAATTATATAACTTTGAAGTTAGATACAAGTGCCTACAAATACTGAAATGTAGACCAATGCCAATAATGTAGATATTGCAAGATGTATGGAATGTTGTCGAAATAGATATTGTATTGCAAGTGCTCTTGTAAATTTTATTATGAATTTTTTAGGTGGAGTGATTGTTGTGAGTGCAAGTCACTATGTGATATGTGTGCAAAGTGATGACAGGAAAATAAATTTAATCTAGGTGTGGCCTCTTAGATGATATCCCTCAGATTGGATGTTGAACTATGTAGAGGTCCAACAGGGAGGGTATCCCTCTAACTTCACACAAAAGTTCAAGAGAATGTCGAAATTCCAACACAGGGAGAACTAAGTTTTGAGAAGGCTCGTCTGACTTCACACGCAAACTCTTTGCATTTCCAACTGAACACTAACAACCAAAATATTTTCCTATTAAACTATTCCCCACTAACCAACCCATGTTTTGTATGAAACTTATTTCCAGATATCGAGACTAAGCTCGCAAAGGAAGGGTCAAGAACAATACTAGAGGGGGTTGAGGGGATGGTTTATTTTCCAACTTGAAATACTAAAAATAAATTGCAAAAATCAAAACTAATCTAAAAATCGAAATTTACTCTACAAAACGAAATCTAACTATGCTAATCTAAGAAATTGAAATCTATTCTAAATGTTTTGCAGTGCTTGTGATTGATTTTATGGTTTATTTTATCTTCTTAACTTAGTGAAAATTGAGAACATAAGACAAAATGTGAAAAAATCCAATCACACAAAAGGACATCGTTCCCCGCCAGGGGGATTGAAGAGTGGGAACTATGTAGCCCACTAATTTTATTAATGAGGTTACAATATTATTTGGGAAATGATTTTGGTCCCTTATAATAATTAGGCCACTAAGCTTACAAGTTTTCATAAATGTTTATGGAAGAAGATATGTTCTTTTGGGGTCCCGGATCCAAAAATAGTTTGGAAGACTCTGCAAAATTATGTTAAATGATGTGCAAAAAAAAAAGTAAAAAATTATAAGTAAAATTTACACCAAACTAACCAAATGAAGCCTAATGAAACAAGAAATGAGAGCCTTTTCTTAATTATATGATTTGTTGTCCTAAAACAGTAAATAGTATAAATAATTTTTCCCAAATATAGAGTTAAAGATCTTAGAAAAAGAACTACTTCTAGCCTTTTTAAATTTGAAGAAAGAAAGATTGTTAAAAGTAAACTTTTCCTATGCTTGAAATGAAATTTGAAAGCACAAAAATAGATCTAATTTATGTTATACATGAAAGCTTAGATAGTAGGTTTGAAATTAAAGTTAAATGCTTGCATGCAAATAAAAGGGTAAAGAAATAATATTTTGATTTTGATGAGGTAGAGAAAGAGAAGAGGAGCTTGCAACATGAAATTCCTTGAGCTATGGAGTCCTCCGATGAATGAATGAGAGACTTATTCTAGAAATAGCTTGAAGCTTGTGGGATATTGCAATCAAATCAACCACCACTTAAAGTATGAATACCTGTAATCTTGATAAACTTACATACAACTTGATAAATATCGATGTTCCCTACACATGAAGTCTAAATAGCATGCAATTAAACAAAATTAATATGAAAATCATTAACCTCATATGTTAAAAAACAAAAGATCTTAATAAAATAACTAGTTAAGAATATATTTCCTATTGGGTGATAGCACCCTTACTAAGGTCAATTTACAAATTGAAATACAAGTAAACAAGATACCCTCACAATATTAAACCAAGAACATCAAACATCCACACAATGATACCATCCACCATGTGACTTCCACAGTCTCTTTCTTTATTCAAATATGAAATGCTTACAACAATATAGTACAAGCCTTCTCCCAAACTCCAATTAGCTCCCAAAGGAGAGGTCGACTTGCATAAATAACAAAGTGGGAGAAATTCCTAAATCTAGAGGATGCATATCCCAAGTTGAGAGACACAAATGTACAATTGAATTGAAGCCACCTCTCAAGAGAGGTGATTTAACTCACCTCAATTGAGAGAGGAAGAGGATGATAGGTCACCACATTGACAAGGATAGGTGGCGACCTTCCTTGGGATTGTCACCCCTCTCCTAAATGTGCAACGTCTCTATTAGAATGCATGCCACTCTCCTGGGATCTCCACCAAGTCAAGAGAACACTCCCTCAACTCCCCCTAACTCATCCTTAAGTGCCACTATCTCCCAATGAACAAAGAGAGAGAGGGAGTTAACTAAAAACATGTCTCCAACATGTTTCCTAAAAAATAGGAATGCTGATTTATTTTGATTTTATTCACCTTTTTCGAGAGAAAATAAGTTTTTATTGAGTAAAAATCAATGTTTACCCTCGAAAAGGTGATACTAAGGAAAAGTGGGTATTTTGAGTGTCAAAACGAATACCCCCAAGGCATATAATTCCTCCTAGTACCACTTATTTAACTTAGGCATCAATTAAAATTAAAATATCCCGATTTTGCGGGAATTTTTTTATTTGCATAAAACATTAAGAAACCTAAGGGGGAATTAATGCATTTCCATGAGACTCTATGAGGATGAGTAGCATGGTAATATACATTAGACACTAGACTTATATGACCAAGATAAGGCCTAACCATAAATACACACTCCAGCTTTGGAGGAAATGAGTGAAAAAACTCGAAAATTATAACTCGCTTAAAACATTCAAGCAAGAAATAATTAATAATTAAAAAAAAACTCTAGAGTAATGCACTCATGGTTAAGTCTTAGGAGGCTAATCATTTTACAAGTTCATCCTGCTAAATTCATCTTATTACAATTCCCTATGTGAGGTATGGAAATGTGGTATGAAGAAGAAGAACAAGAAAATGAGGGGCCATAGTGGTCGGCTAGACTTCTGAATCTGTAACGGTGTAATGATATCATGTTCACCATATCAGAGATTCTAGATGTACTTATACCTATGGAATACACTTATATTATGTAAACTACCTCCATAAGATCTTAAGCTTACCTTATTACGTAAACAAGGTCTATAAAGTCAATGTATTGAGGAATAAAGCACGTATAAGAGTGTTCTGTAATACTATCTATAAGCTCCCAGGAAGATCTGTAATGAATAAGCATGTACTAACACATCAGAGTTGGATAATAACTTACCTTGTACATATTTATATCATACTATCTTTCCCTAATAATCATCTTATGCAAAAATTGTTCGGGTTAAGGAGTTCATACTATGTGTAAAGATAATGAATCACATAATCATTCTAATCATCATGTTCTATCAATTACACTATACTGTATACATATAACTATCTACATATTGGATTAGAAGTAATCTAGAAAGGTGGTGTTTCTTAAGTATTGAGTATTGTAACTAGTAAACACATATCAAATCTTGTGCTTATTACAGATCCTCTACTAGCTCTATTGGAATAAGCAGCTTGTATCGAGTATAAGTATCAACGTAATCAAACAAAGGTAAATGAATATAGATGATTTCCATTGCTTTCAACATAGCATACCAATCAGAGTAATGTAGTTACAAGCATCAAGCTCAAATACACTTGATTACAAGTATACCAGTAATGAACCATACAAATCAACGGGAAACACTATGCCTGGGAAACAAGCATGTGATACTAGTTCAAACATAGATCTTACTCGATCATCTTCAACATGGTTACATATCTAGCTCAGTATATCATATTAGCTAAGGGTTCATGTCATAATCTAAGAACAATGATACATGTATTAAGCACTATGATTTTCATATAATCTTCATAACGTTATGGTATAAGTAACATATACTAGTTAATTATAGGATATATGTGTTACTATCAACCCCATATGTTGAATTAGACCAATATCACTGATTAGCCTAATTACTCTATTGATTATGTTTCCATAACTATGCTTGGACTTCTATCTTTCCTTATACTATAGCTTTTATATAAGTTGAATATATAATCACATGGTGTTCAATCTTACTTGTATTGTGAATATAGAAGCACTGTAATGAATGGTAATATACCAAGAATCGAACATGTTCATGTAATCTACTAGCTTATATAAACATGGTGTTCAATCTGATAGGGTACCAAATCACAACCTCTAAGAGATCAAAAGTTATTGTTATTCCATAATCTATGACTCTATCAACTATTAGTAATATAGGATAGTTATAGGATCACAGGGACATAACTACTAACATAGATAAAGAGCATGTCGAATATGTTGAATACTGCATACATATAACAAACAAATCCACTTCATCATCTTCTAATACAAGTTTTTCAAAGCTAAATGATTCTACTATGTTTCCATAATCTATCACAACATTGAATCACACTACTAACAACAACTAAGCTCCATATTAATGACACAGTTTAGTTATGGTAATGAAGTACAAGCTCTTCCCTAATTAGTGATATGAGATCTTATTATGTCCTATCAATAGTATAGAGATAAGTAATAGTAAGGATCATCATGTAACCTAAGTTGCAGGTATCTCTTTGTTCATTCTATGTGTTGCACTCATAGCATTCAGAATGGGTGTTGTAAAATCATGGGGTATTGTGAGTATGAGGTACCTTGCACGTAATACCTAAACCCATCTACTTTAGTCTTGTATGGATATGTGGTAAAGGGGTGCTCCTAGGTTTTGGGGTCTAATAGTTTTTGGTGAGAATTTCCTTCTTGTTCAGTCTGGGGCTTGCCTACACACTTGCGCGAATTCAGGTAATGGCTACAAGGCGAGAGAGAAAGGGAACTGTATTCGACCAGGGATGGACGTAAACTTGTAAGCATACAAAAAGATGAAAGGAATAATCATTTTGGTCCACGACCAAGCAGCTTGGTTGGATTTCTATGATATTAGTTACAGAGCTAACAACAACAGGTTGGTTCCTCTGTCATTGTGGTGAATCTCTTGGGGAGTAGACCTGCGGAGTAGATTCAACCAACGATATTACAGATTGAACATGTTCAGTATAATGACAAAGAAAGACTAGCAGCTCAACTCCGTAGTGGATGGTATTGGAGCTCTGATAGCTTACCTCCACTGATAAGATATTGTACGATAAGCCCAAAATGTTACTATGTAGGTAAAAAATGCCCTGCATAGAGAGGAGGAAAGTGGTCGACTATAAGTATTTATGAGCCATTTCTCTCGGGATGAAGCTGTATGATGCGTCGGTCTCACATACAATTTTCAGAGAAGGGAGTGGCTACCTACTGGGTATTTTTGTTTACCTCCCACCACCCAAGGTATGAAGCTATGGGGCTACCCCTTACTCGACTATTATTATAGGGGTATGCGGTTCTCAAGAAGGAAATATCAAGGCAGCGTATCATTTTCTCCCATACACATCACTCGAATCAGTTTTTATGCTACTAGCTATTTTGTTAATTTTATCCCAAACAGGAACCACCAATTTACAAATATAATTAACCATAGGATTCAGTTAGTGGCACCAAATCTTTCTATGGATTTCTTCTTCCGCTTCTTTCCCCGTTAAATTTCCTATGATACTAGTTTCTATTTTGTTACTCGAAGCTCATGTCGAGGCACCTACAGCTGGATCCATCATCTCAGTAGGAATTATTTCAAAATTGGGAACCTCTGGTGGATATAGAGATAGATAGACTGGCTTGAGAGAAAAGACTAGAATAAGCTCAGAAGTCAGCTAATTAGCTCAGAAATCAGCTAATCATGGTTCAAGATAAATGACTGGCTTTCCCACTCAGAAGACTTCCTTCCAATAAAAAAAGATCTCTATCCTTTCTCGGGCCTTGCCCCCGGAGGGCCTCATCGTTCTTGAACCTGGTAACTCTACATGAACACATATCTCTATCCATCCCTCCTTCCCCCATAGATAGATATTGGCTACGAGGCGATAGAGAGAAGGTAAGCCTTAGAACGCAGAACACCTCATTGCAAGGCAAATCATCTAATTGTCATGATTCTTATTGATATAATTGTCATACTTTTTATTCATCTCATATTCTTTACCGAGAAGTCTACTTCTTACATATCTCATAATACCCTATATCTCTTTTACTTTTTAAGCTCCCACAACTATGTCGGAAAGCCTCCTCAATGACTCCTTGATTTAGAAGTTATGTCTTCTCATGACTCCCTTATTTGTGAGGTAAGCCTTTGAATGACTCCTTTATTCTCAAAATGAATGACTGTCGAAATGATTGTTCAAGGAGCTGCAACTCAAGTTCTTTCAATAGGGCTTGAATGAATGGCAGGATAGGGCTTGAAACTGGCTGGAAATAGGTCAAAAACATGTAGGATAGGGACGGAAATAAATAAGGCTTGAATGGATAGGGCAGGTGATAAACATGCTTTAAATAGGGCAATAGCCAATGCTTTACTTACAACGTTCGATAG
>JASDQU010101024.1:150456-169654 GCA_032191745.1 Picea mariana
TCTATGCTATATTGATGTTTGGTTCTTAACAGATTGGTACTATGGCATACAAATTGGAGTTGCATGCATCTTCACGAGTACACCCAGTTTTCCATGTTTCATGCTTAAAGAAGGTTATAGGCGATAAGATCCCAGTTCAAACTATATTGCCAGAACTTGACAATGAAGGAAAAATCATATTGGAGCCTAAAGCCATCACTGACAAAAGAATTCGCTAGCTGAGGAATAGATCCATTTCAAAGTATCTCATTAAATGGAGGAAACTATCGGCTGAAGATTCCACTTGGGAAGATGAGTCTTTTATCCAGAAGCATCCAGAGTTACTCAAGCATTGCGGACAACACTTGTCTCAAGGGGAGAGGCATGTTAATCCATAATATTGGCTCATTACCCCTTAATTGGGGCATATTATATTAGTAATGTTATTTTATTTATGTCAGCTTTAGGCCATTAGTTGTAATTATACCTCCTAGTCTCCTATATATACCAAGGAGACATTTTCATTTTGAATCATCTTGTACTTGAACATTTAAGTGGGGTAAAAAGAGGTTTCCCCCTCGAAGAGGCTTATTATCTGAAATTGTCTCTTTTTCAAGGCGTTGAGTACTTTTTCTGAGGATTTTCTATGCTATATTGATAATTGGTTCTTAACAGTTTGCATGGGAGTAACAACTAGTTTGCAATATTCCATTCCAAACCTCTTTAGCATTTCTCTGATATACTTGGTTTGAGAAATATAAATTCCTTGGTTTCTTTGTTGTATCTGAAGTCCCAGAAAGAAGGATAGTTCTCCAAGTAAGGTAATTTCAAATTCTTTCTACATATCTTTTGCAAATTTCTGGCTTAACCTGTCATCATCACTACCAAAAATAATATCATCAACATAAACTTCAATTAATAAAATATTACCTTGACTCACCTTGATGTAGAGGTTGTTGTCTGCACTTCCATTTTTGAACCCTGCCTGTTGTAGATACTTATCCAGTGTGGAGTACCATGCTCTAGGATCCTGTTTTAGACCATACAAGGCCTTCTTTAATTTACACACATAATCTATGTTCTCTGAAAATGGAAATCCTTTTGGTTGTTCAATGTAGACTTCTTCTTCAAGTTCCCCATTCAGAAAAGATGATTTTACGTCCATCTGATATACTTTAACATTTTTGGAGCATGCATAAGCTAAAAGAAAACAGATTACTTCCATTGTGGAAACTGGAGCAAATGTCTCTTCAAATTTGATTCCTTCAATCTGAGTATATCCTTTACATACCAATCTAGCTTCGTTCCTTGTAACTTGTCCATCTTCATTTAATTTATTCCTGAAAACCCATTTTTGTGTCAATCACATTCTATTTTTTTGGTCTTGAAACCAATTCCCAAGTGTCATTTTTCTCTATTTGATCCAATTCTTCATCCATGGCCTTATTTCAAAATTCATCCTTCCTGGTTTCTTCAAAACAGTTTGGATCAATTGTAGATAAGAGTGTCAGGTGTATTTGTTTCGGTGAATGGATTCTTTTTCCAGTCTCAACTCTTGCATCATTGTTTCTGATAATCTGATCTGAAGGATGATTCTTTTGTACTCGTTTACTGTGTCTTTGGATACACTTGTTGAACTTGCTCTTATGTTCCTGTTGGATTCTCTTCATCTTCGTCTTCTACTTCCTTTTCATCTTCTTCTTCTTCTTCAGAAGGCTGTTCCAATGATTCATTTTCTTCTTCCTTTGATGTTGTTCTGCCTATTTCATTAATTGTTACGTTGATGCTTTCCACAATTTTGTTCAATCTCATATTGTAACACTTGTATGCTTTCCTTGTACTTGAGTAACCAACAAGTACTCCTTTGTCCACATGAGAGTCAACCTTTCCCATTCTTCCATCTTCTCTTTTGATGTAGCATTTGCTTCCAAAAACTCTGAAGTGCTTCACATTTGTTGGTCTTCCTTTCCATAGCTCGCAGGGAGTTTTGTGAGTGTTGTTTATGAGCATTAATCTGTTTTGAATGTGAATTGTTGTATGCACTGCCTATTTCCAAAAAATATCTTTCAATTTGTAATCCATTAGCATTGTTTGATCCATTTGCTGTGTAATTATCATCCATTACGATAATGTTCCTTTGTCTCTGAACCATTCTCTGAACTAATCTATGAATCCATGCTCTCATCCAATATCATATATTTATCCAAACTTGCTAAGTGTTCTTACGAATCCATCTCTGTCCATACTGTCCAAGACTATACTTCCACAACTGTCCATAATGCTAACCCATTTATCCTTATACTATCAAACTGTACCTGTGTTAACTGATTTCTCTAAATCTGTCTTCTCAAACTCTGCAAGCTACTCTAAGGATGTTTCTTTGGTCTGTCACAGCTATCACAAAGACTCCCCCTGTCTAATATTCATATTACTTGGGATTCTCTAAGCCAGATGGATCAGAACAATTCATGCTCTGATGTATATTCATCATCATCTTCATTGGTATATTCATCATCATCTTCATGGGTAGATTCATTATCTCTCTGAGCTCTGACTTCTTTCTTTTTTTCTATGGATTCATATTTCACTACAATGCCTGAAAGTACAATCTCTTCAACCTGTTCCTTATTTACTTGCCCTTCCTTTATTTCAGTTATTTTCCAAACCTTTATGTATCTTGCATCTTTCTTTTTCTGTGATTTTCTTCATCTCGTTTTATTTCCAATCTTGCGATTTCTGGTACCTAGTCTTTGTTCACCTGTTCTTCTTGTTTTCTTATCCATACTTTCTTATATCTGATATCAGTATTCTGTTTCATGGAAGTATCGATCATGATTCTACAATCACTAGCTATGTGTCCATAGTTATGACATTTGTAACACTCAATGTTACATGTGGCCACATAGGCACTTCTTGCTTGAACATTTCTTTTATAATCCTTGCAATCTACAACCTTATGTCCAAAGTTAGTACAATAAAAACAATAACCATAAAATAAATTTGCATACCTAGGAGTGAATGATCTTCTTTATGGCGTAGTCCTTCTGAATTTTTGTCTTGACTGATCATGATCATTATTGAAGCTTCTTTGTGGCTTGAACATGGATGGTCCCATTGAAGATGTATCTTTAATAGTTTTCTTAGATTCCGGTTGACCATGATTCCTTCCTTTGATTACTTCTACATAACTCTTTCTATTTTCTTCATTCTTCTTTTCTAGCAACCTAGAGTGCTTCTCTTCATTCTCTATAACTGATGTGGATGTTTTTGTCTCTTCAACATTCGTGTTGAGCTTTACGATTTTACTTCTTGATGTGACAACTTCTTCTTCAAGCTTCTCAACCTCTTCTTCTTTCTTCAGTATCTGATACTTCATGAATTCTTCTATTATTTTTGCTTCTTCAAGCTGAATTTTTAATGTGATTATTTCTTCTTCAAGTCCTTTCTCTTCTTGACCAAACTCTGCCTCAAGCTGGTTTAGATCGTTAGTTCTTTTCTTAAGATGATTTGTCAATATATTCTCTCTCATTTTTGTTTCTTCCTTCTATGTTGCTATGTTGGTTTTCAAACACTTATTTTGATATTCAAGATTTTCTTCGATCTTTCTCACTTCTTCTAGTTGAGTTCTTAAGTTCGCGATGACCTATTGGGCTTCTTAAAAAATGTGACAACTTTCATTTTGTTTCATGAATTCTTTCTTGAGTGAATTATTTTCTTCTCTTAGTTCATCTAAAGCACTAATCAATTCTTCTTCATAATTGTCTTCCTTTTCAATTGTTTTTCCTGTCTCATTTCGTTCATGGCATTCTATTTCAGGATGTCCATGTTTTTCACAATTAACACAAAACAACATACCTCTAGTGATTATATACTCTTCATCTTTTGAATCTTCTTGACATGGTGAACATAATTCTTCTTGATTTGTTTTTGCATCTTCTTTGACATTTTCTGAATCTGTGATGGGTGAAGAATATATGTCATGTAACTTATCCCAAAGTTCTTTTGTTGATGAACATTTACCAACCTTCTCTCTTATCAGATTAGGTAATCCTTCCCAGATGAAATTCATTGCTATTTTGGTTTTTTTTCCTCAATTCCTTCTTGGCTACAGTCTTTGCCCTTTTTGAACTATCATATACTGTAACAACTGATAGCCAAATATAATGTCCCTGTGCCTGTAAAAATACTTTTTTCCTTATGCTCCACATATCATACTTAAAACCATTTTGACCATTAAACATTGGTACTCCATTCTCAGAATAATCCATGATCTCCTTCTAGTGGTTAAACTGTTTCCTTAAGGAACTGGCTCTAATATCAATTGTTGGATTACTGAGAGGGGGGGTGAATCAGTAATAAAGAAATTTAATCATTTTTAACCATATAATACAAGTGTTATATAAATGAAGCATTATCATCCAATAACTATAGAGTAAATAAGCAATGAACAAATGAACAATCATACACATACATAGTACACCAGTGTTTTACATGGAAACTCAAATCGGGAGAAAACCACGAAATGATTTTTCTTATATGTCTTGAAGAATTACATTCATTGGAAGAACCAACTTCCTTTGTTTTCCAGTTGCAACTAGAAGGAGGCTCTAACCCCCTAGTTTCTCAGGCTACAACCTGAAGGAAGCTCCAACTCTCCAATTCTCTGGCTACAACCAGAAGGAGGCTACAACCCCCTATGTTCTCTAGCTAGAACTGGAAGATGGCTACAACCACCTATCCTTGCCCCGTCCAACCACCCTGAAGTAGAAGTAGAATGATGGAACCACTGCCACACTATCATTGTGAGATATACTGCTGTAAACCTATGCCAATAAATCTGAACCATGCATCAACCTTTACCTCAACCTGTAATAAACATGTACCATAAACAAGTACATCAACTATGCACCAACTTGTACCAAACAATCGATAATCAACATGTACCATAAACAAGTGCATCCAACCATGTACCAAGTGTGTACCAATAATGTGTTTCAACTACTCATCAACTATGACTCATAAATATGTACCAACATCATCAACTATACACCTCATGTATGTGCAAACTCATCAACTACTTGTCTCAACCATGTACTCAACATGTACCTCAACCAAAATCCCTCATCAATCTCGTCATCCAAATAGCTCTATAATAGACTTGGTGTATATCATCACATTCTTTCAAACGTTCCTTAACTTTAACAACAAGAGACTCACATTTTCATCAAACTTTTCTTTAGTCTCACATGCCTAGTTTTGGATTAGTCGACAACCCTAACTTGAAGTAATCATAACTTTGTACCTGTGATGCATAAAGATATAAAATTGATACACAATGTTCTTTAGTGTGTTTTATGCAATTGCTCCAAGTGTCACTACTTGGAACCTCTCAGAAAAGGAGTTGTAGAAAAAATGGCATACCTTTCTGAATTCTAGCTTATTCTAGAGAGCGACCTTGTAGAGCATGCTCCGCATGGAATGTTTGTTGAAATGATATGAAAATATTACACAACATACTACAGACTGTACCAGTTCCAAGGGGAGCATATTTATCAGATGTAGAGGATAGAGGCATGGTTCCAGGGGGAGCATGAGTGATATGATTTTAGTATTGCATTAGAGTGTTTCCATGAATGCCAAAGGGGAAGATTGTTGATTAAGGTTGATTTTCATTGATTTCAAACCTTGAAGAAAGCCCCGTAGCACAAATCTTGGGTCCATTACCCAAAAATTTGTGGTACGGGGCTTTCTTCAAGGGTTGACATCAATGACAACCAACCTTAATCAATAATCTCCCCCTTTGGCATTGATGGAAACACTTTGATGCAATACTGAAATCATATCACTCATGCTTCACCTAAAACCATGCCTCTGTCCTCTGTATCTGATAAATCGGCTCCCCCTAGAACCATGCCTTTGTCCTCTACATATGATAAACCTGCTCCCCCTGGAACCATGCCTCTATCCTCTGCATCTGATAAATCTCTCACCCTTTGTCAGTTTAGAGTTCATTGCAATTTAGAATTTTAGTGGTTAGAGACTAGAATACTAGTGCTTATAGAGGTTATGAGTTAATGGTTTTATAAGTTAGGGATTAGAATAATAGTTTTTATAGGGGTTACGTTTCAAATTATAGAGTTCAATGGATATGGGTCATAGAGGTTATGGGTTTTATAGGGGTTTTAAGGTAAGGAGTTAAGGCTTGTAGGGATTGTTAGGAGTTACACATATTAAAATTTATGTATGTGCTTGTGAAAATGGGTGAGTCTTGGTGCAAGTCCTAGGTAGCTTTGATAGAATATATACCCCACACTAGTGGCTTCTTAGCTGAATAATATTTATGTATCTTGGAAACATGTTTATGTCTGAGTGTTAAATATAAAATGGACTAGTTGTCCCTTGCTCGTGTTGACCCAAATATTTAGAAAACAAATTGTACAAAAATTATTAAGCCATTGGAAAGAAAAATAAGGTCTTCTGATCAAAACATTGCACCAACTATTCATGTTCATGAAATACCCTAGTTGTCACCCCTAGAATGTATCAGGTTAGATTATGTATAATTTGTAAATACGAGGTTATAATGATAGGAGATGATCCAAGTGAGATTAAATAAATGGTTTAATGTATAAACAATGTACACATGATAGTATGGATTCCTTATAGTGTGGATTTCAAGGCAAAGGCATGACTAGTGAATGGATAAGCATGTAGATGATGTAGATATATTCTATGTACCATTTAGTAGTATTTCCAATGTTTGTCATTCCCTTCTACAGAATTGTTGTCAGAACTATCTTGAAATTTGACATGGAACTTCAAATACACCCATCACAAATTTCGTCCACCGACCCCACACAGTGAGCAGTGAATGGGGCCAACGTTGAAATGTTTTCAATATGTTCCCATATGCATCAAAATTTGACATGGTTAGACTAGATAGTTTCCTTGAAGGTATGGGAGGGTTTTGATACTGAAGGATGTTTGATGTCCCTGCATAATAATTAAAGAGGGTTTGATTATTGAATTACCAAGTCGAGCTGATGTCACGGAAGCTTCAATTCACCCACCACAAATGTCATGCATTGACCTCGCATAGTGAGCAGTGAATGGGGCCAACGTAGAAATTTCTTCAATATGTGCATGTATGCATCATAATTTGACATGGCTAGACTAGATACATGCCTTGACGGTATGGGAGGGTTTCAAGACATAAGGATGTATGATTTCCCCACATAATATTTGAGATCGCCCACATTTGCATCAACATTCATCATGCACCTCTCTGTCATTATTTGTCATTCCCTTCTATAGAATCGTTGTCAAAACTATATTGAAACTTGACATGGAGCATCTTTGTTGGAAATCTCTTGAAATTTTATGGCACTTCCAATAAACCTATCACTAATGTCATCTTGCATCGACCTCGCACAATGAGCAGTGAATGGGGCCAATGTTGAAATTTTTTTAAACTGTGCATGTATGCGTCAAAATTCGACATGGTTAGACTAGACGCATGCCTTGATGGTATGGGAGGGTTTCAAGACTCAAGGATGTCTGATATCCCCACATAAGCTTTGATATCATCTATGTTTTCATCAACATTCATAATGGATGTCTCATTGTCATCATTCGTCGTTTACATATGTATAATATTTGTTGTAAATCTCATCAAATGTCACTGAACTTCCAATTCCCCACCACAAATGTCATGCACTGACCCCACATAGTGAGCAGTGAATGGGGCCAACATTGAAATTTCTTCAATATGTTCCTCTATGTGTCAAAATTTGACATGGTTATACTAGACATATTCCTTGACAGTATGGGACGGTCTCAATACTCAAGGATGTATGATGTCCCCACATAATATTTGATATCATCCAAATTTGCATCAATGTTCATCATGCACGTCTCATTACCAATGTTTGTCATTCCATTCTATAGAATTTTTGTCAGAACTATCTTGAAATTTGACATGGAACTTCAAATACATCCATCACAAATTTCTTCCACCGACCCCGCACAATGAGAAGTGAATGAGGCCAACGTTGAAATTTTTCAATCTGTGCCTGTATGCATCGAAATTTGACATGGTTCGACTAGATAGTTTCCTTGAAGGTATGGGAGGGTTTCGATACTTAAGGATGTTTGATGTCCCCGCATAATATTTGAAATCATCCATGTTTGCATAAGCGTTCAATATAATGGATGTCTCATTGTCATCATTCTTCATTTCCATCTACATAATATTTTTTGGAACTCTCTTGAAATGTCATGGCACTTCCAATACACCCATCACAAATGTCATCTTGCACACCCCTATATGCATCGAAAATTTACATGGTTATACTAGACTCATCCCTTGACGGTATGGGAGGGTTTCAAGACTCAAGGATGTATGATTTCTCCACATAATATTTGAGATCATCCAAATTTGCATCAACGTTCATCATGATGGACCTCTCATTGTCATCATTCGTCACTCCCTTCTATAGAATCATTGTTGGAACTATCTTAAAATTTGACATGGAACTTCCCTTAAATAGAATTGTTGTTGGAACTATCTTGAAATTTGACATGGAACAAACTATCTATGTCAAATTTCGGTGCATGTAAAAATGTGAACAGAGTATCCATGTCAAATTTTGGTGCATACAGAAATTTTTTTAAAACATTTCAACATTCGCCCCATTCACAGGTCATTGTTGCCCATCATGTACTCTAGCCCTAGTAAAATGTCTTTTAATAGTTGTTTCCCTGAAAATTCGACCAATCAAAAAATTAAAACAAAATGAGGACGAGATGAGATGGTATATAGAGTGGGTTTGTGAGTGATATTTCAGTATAAAGATGAATGAATCAACTTCTCTTGGTTTCAAGAATAATTTATTCTCTACTAAACAAGGCAAACCACTTGAAGGTGGAAGCTCATATGCCCCCTCCCCCCCTCACATCGCTCTCAATTCCCCAATACCCAAAATATAAAATAGAAAAAAAACAAAAGAAACATAGTAATCATGCATAGAAACTACCAAAACAAAAATGAAATAAAACTTAAAAACATGTAATTAACCCACATAAAAAATTATTTAAAGAGAATAATTCATACAAATTAAAATATCTAGTTACATACCTCATCAACCAACGCAACATTTGTATCATCCTTATTTTGTATCTTCTTATTGATCATCCAATTAGACATTTGTATCAGAATCTAGTTCAGAAATAATGTTGAAAGGACTAATTATATCAACATCATCATCAATTTCATTTTCGAGCATATCTTCATCGATATCATCATCAAGAACTGGTGCATTTTCTCCTATGCCTAGTTCATCTTCTCCATCTTCTTCATCTATTGACCCATATTCTTCCTACTATAGATCTACATCATATTCTTCTTCAATATCATCATCCTCATCTACAATATACTTTATTGGCCTTCCTCTTGGATCATATCTAACAACAAATGACCAATCCCTCTTACGTACCTAGAACCTCTAAGTAAAAGACTTGTTCACATTGACTTGGAAAAACATAACAGTCATTTTTTTTTTCAAAAACTGTTGTTTTAATCATCAGAAATCCATTGGCATGTTGAATAATGGTTCTTTCCTCATCATGTTCATGCATTTGTAACCTATACCATTTGACATCAAACAAAACTAATTTGAAGGAATTAAAGTCACACTCAATTATATTATTCAAAAAACCATAGTATCTATTTTCATATTCTCAAGGACATTTGTCACTCCTAGAGGAAACATTAGGGACCTGGAATACTACAGTTATCCCACTATCAAAAGTTTTTCTGGTTTCATCCAACTTCTTGATTTGAAATTTATGACCATTCCACCACATAGCCTTGTGGTGTTTCAACTGCAATATGTCAGACATGTAAAGGATGCGTTGTCAATTAATAATAAACAAATTTATATAAATTGGAAATATAATATGAAAAAAACACACCTACAGTCACATTAATATAATATAAAATAACTGAATAAATTGGGTGAATTTGCTTGCCTTTCCATCTTTCCAACAATATGCTAAATCTATTTCCCTCTGTGTAACATCATAATCTCCATTATGATGAGATTCTCTAACCAATCCAAGAATTTTTTTCCATGATAACCTATCGCCATGACGTTCTTTACATCTATCAATCCATACCTTCATCCAGTCAAGATTGTTTGCAATGTATAAATCTAGTGCATCCCAATATTGAGCAACAGACTGATAAAAAAAGAAAAATTCACCAATATTAAGTATTAGTTATAACCATGGTAAATATCAATAAATTATGAAAGAATAAATATTAAATGATTATGATCACATACACAAAAAAATAAAAAAATTATATTTATTAAAAATATCCACAATTTAATTACCTCTCAATTTCTTCATTGTACCTTTCCCCAACGGTTGCTCCCTTTCAAAGTTTTTGATGGAGTTCACATCCCAAATGCAATCCACTGCATGCATAGCTTGCAGTGCTAATCTAGGAAGATACTGACTAATGTACACCATGGATTCATATACCATATATCCCTCCACCATAAAACCTTGAGGACGTGCTCTTTGTCTAACCAAAGCCTTCCATGATTTCAAGTGCTTCTCCACCATCCACATTGACCTTGTGTATACAGGTCCACACATTTCAATGTCCTCAAATTGGTGTATGAGGTAGTGTTCTTGTGCATTGAAAAATGATGGAGGTAGATACTTATGCATTTCACACATTAGCCGAGGAATTTCTCTCTTCCAATAATTTATATCATCTTCATGGATTTCTTTCAATGGCAACCATCTACAGATCATGACGCAAGAAAATAACATGTTTCAACAAAACATATAAATACATATTACATTACATGTAAAACACATGTCATTAAGTACAACAAAAAAATGATTTTTTGTTTGCATATATATTGCATCTACTTACCTCATGTATTTTCCAAGATCATATATAACTTGTTTTACATTTTTTTGAAAGTTGTTTGGGAGAGATAGAGGTAGAACATACTGTAACAATAAAAACAAATCGTTACTTGTTCAAAACTAGACAAAAAAATAAAAATCTCAAAAAATGTATACGACCACTATCTAAATATGAATACTAAAATGATTAATTACCTTAATGAAGGTATGCCAATCATGTGTTTTTACACCACCAAATTCACCTTTCTTCGTTAAGATATTGTTTATGTTTGCACAAAAACCTGTGGGAAATTTAATTTCTGGAATGACCTCTTTTACACCATTTCTTTGCTTCTCTCTTAATAAATATATAAGGTTATTTTGTTCTCCATCATTATTTTATCAGATCACACTTTGCATTGCATGATTGGCTTCATAAATTTCATTACAAATTTTGGCAATTTTTTCTTTATCCCTCCTTCCATCTATGATTCACCATAATGTTCCTGTCACATTCTTCCCAATATGCATTGTATGAAATAAATGAACTATTTTTAGGTCCTTATAGTAAGTAAACCTCATGAATTGAGTGGGATAACATTTAATTCCTAGTGGAAGCCCATTATTACTACCTTCACGACGACGACATTAATGAAGCATAAAAAAAATCAAAACACTATTTATCAAATGTGGTAAAATAAAATGAATAACTAAAATAAAATTTCAAAACATGATTCCATTTACAATATATAAACAAAATGCGTACCTCGATGATTAATTTTTTCATATGCCAACTTCCATAGGCAAGGTCTCATTCTTTGTCGTTTTAGTCCAGTCTCTTATTTCCCGTTGAAAATATCTTTTTCAGTAGTACGATACTTATGGTTCTTAGAGAGGAAGTGTCTACTCATTAAACACCTCCTTTCCTATATTTTTTGATTGATGAGATTTCATCTTAGGACCACAAACTGGACATGAAAATTTACCCTTTGTTTGAAGACTTGCAATAGATGGATTAATGTGAATTATTAATATATACATGAAATGATTATTTAAACAACATGCATGATATATTCAATCACTTATATACTATTAAAGCATGCAATATGGAACGTTACATACCACAAAAATGCGTTAGTCTTGGGGCATCATGAATTGTCCATAAAATTATTCCACAGCATTGAAATCGCTTCTGCCCAATTGGTTTACATATGTCATACATAGTGATGTCCTCCCATAACTTTAGTAGCTCGTCGATAAGAGGCTTGATATACACATTCATATCTTTAACTTGGTCCTTAAATAATTTTTTGAAATTACACGAAATGACTACCATGGTATGTATATATATGTAAATAAATAAATAAAAGATGTTATGCAAAAAAAGAGAAAAATGAAAAAATTAAATTTGAAAAATTAATGTAAACAATTACCTGAAATAATAATTGTCAACATTATGTGCTCCCTCTTTATTGACATCCAAGGAGGAATGTTATTGTTGATAAAAAAAATAGTCCACACTGAGTAAACAAACCAAAGATCTCAAAATGGATTAACACCGTCAGTTTCCAATGAAATCCTAACATTACGAGGTTCACCTGTAAATTCTGGCCATTTCGCAACAATTTCCTTAAATGCATAACCATATGCAGGCATTCAAAAAACGCCATCTTCAATTCTCTTTCATGCATGGTAATCCATAAATTGTGCTATGCTTTGGCACCTGAACAGTCGTTGCAAACATGGAATTATGGGAATATGCCAAAGAACCTTTCAAGGGACCATTTTTGTTACTTGATTGGTTCGATATCTACTGATACCACATACTGGGAATTCTTTTTTGGATGCATGTTTTTCCATAATATATAATATGATCATACAAACATGCATCTATACTTTGATACTCCATTCCAATGTCTTTCATAATGGCATGTAAATATCGATATGTGTGAGGTAAAATTTTTAATGAGGGTAACAAAAATTCACCTAACAATCTAAAACATAACAAATAAATAGTTTATGTAAATAATAGTAATTGTAAATATTGCATTTTTATTTTACACATTAATTAACACTAAACAAAATGGGGAAAATTCAACCTTTATGTAGATGTGAAGAAACATATTACATACCTTAGGATTTATGTCATACAAGTGTTGAACAAATGATTCGTAACCTTCAAGTTCACCAACAACAATGTAGTGGAGAGAAGATTTTCTCTTGAACCTTTATAAAGTCGTTTATTTTCCTTTTCAATCAGAGGTTCATCATAAATACCATCACTATTGTTCCCAAGATCACCATCCGGATGACCGAATAAGTATTGGATCATTTGATTTTTCCCATCATCTTGAACTATGTTATTATTGTCATCTACTTCCATGGGATAATTAAGTTTATCTTCAATATCTACTTCAAGTTATTCATCTTGTACTACAACATCATTTCTGCTACTAGTTGGTGCTTTGTGCATAAAGTTAGGGGGAAAATCTAACTTTATAATTACAAACAATCATGAAAAATTAGTTCATGTATAAAACAATATAAAAGTTTGGGAATACAATATATATTAAAATAGATAATGACTGTATATATAGCTAATTACCATGGGACAATATTCATTTGATCGCCCATCCATGTGCCCATATATTCTACAATGTTTTTTAGTTGTTGCTATTAAAACTTTTTTGGGATGTCTAGTACAACAGTTTTTGCAAGGAAAATAGCATTTACCATCACCCTTTTCACCCTCTTTAATTATTTTCCCAGCTCTAATGTTTTTTGGCATTCTTCCCCACAGACATATACTGAAAAAAAATACATGTTTTTTGTTCGCCAAGAAGACTCTCTTAAACCCTTTTTGATGTGTCTTTATTATAGCAGCCTTGTCGCAACATCCATAAAATGCAACATATTTATAGATTTTATAACGTCGTAACTCCAATGATAGTTTACCAAGTCAAAGTTGACTTGGTCAAATACTAGGTGACCGCTGGGAGAGGAAAAACCTAGTTTCCATAAAATCGCAAGTGCAACGACTATTTTATCAACGTCGCAAGAGAAACGAAAATACAATGGTGTTGCAATAGCGACATCTTCCTACCATTTTTGCAATAGCGAATTTTTTTTGTATTACATCGCACTTATGACGTTTTAAGGCAATATGGAGAAAAAAAATTAAAATTTCTTCTATTTTTCGATAGTGTGGCCAATTTGGTCCATAACGCTGTAAATAGAACGTCGAAATTTTCCAATATGTACTAGTGCATGCAATATGGAAACTATTCCACCTCTACAAATAAATAGTACAAAAAACATGAATTGTGTCAAGGATTTCCATTTACTTCCTCCTGAAATAGGAAATATGGAGTCCCGACTTATCCTTGTAATGACACACTTAGATATTAAATCTCAAGCAATCTATATCTAATTCTTCACACATTCTTAAAAATCAATTAATACTAAGTACAAAAAGGAAATCCGATTTAGGAAATGAAATTAAGGAAAACTATGGAACCTTGATTCGCTCCTATATTGACACACTTACAATACAAAAGTAAATCTCATAAAGAAGACATGACTTTTCAAAATGCGAGAAGAGAAACTTCATAAATATTTATCAATTACTCTAACACACATTACTGATTATAAATCAAAATAAACTCATTAAAAGATATGGTGCACCACATACTTATTAAACTCACAACAACAACATTAATCCTACAACTTATTCATCTGTCGCAGCTATGAATATATAATCATCACAGAAATTAATTAAGATACTCACAAAATATAAATTTGATTTGGGAATCTAATTAACAACATGCACTAGATGAACCATAAAAAAATATAAGAATCAAAAACTTACATTAAGAATATACAATAGGATTACCAACATGGATTGGTGGGCCCTTGTTGACAACAACAAGGAAGTGTTTAAAACTCATAGATTATAAGGCTAAGGAACACATAAAATCATGGAATCAAAATTATATAAATGTTCATCAAATGAGTAACAATTTACAAAAAATTCATAGCATTGATTTAACAATGTAAAATTACATATCATCTCTCCTCATTTCTAACTACCTATAGGCCTTCCTTATAAAAGAGAAACAACTAGATATAGTGGAAACTAAAGATAGTTCGGATTCAAACAAAGACACCATTCTTATCCAAATAGATATGCATCACTCAAATTAGTTGACATTTTGTTTCTTTCTTTGATATTTCTTTGTCCTCATGACGCAAAGTGCACGAGGAAGAAGGAATTCATATCGTGTGAATCTAGAACATGTGATGTCGATCCCCAACTATTTCCTCAAACTCATTGAAAATATTCCACTCCATTGACAGAATTTGTATTGTCAGGAATAGGTACAAAACACCTTTAGGATGTTCTGGTACCAAATGGTTGTAAAACAGTCTGGTACCAGAAGTACTAGATATATATGTAGTTCACCTTGTCTGAGATAGAGTCCTACCTTAAAGAGGAGATTCACAATAGGTTAGTTAGAGAAATTAGATCCTTAATTCATCATTTCAAACAATTAATAAACCATCAAAATCATAATTGCATGATATTTACCTTAATACACACAAGGAAGTGATTAACGAAGTGTAAAGACAAATATGATGAGTGCACTAATGTGCATACTAGGAAAAATGATCAATAGAAGAGGAAAAATATGGTTTCTAAAGGTGACAAAAAGAATGCCCAACAAAGAGTGAAACCAAAGTGGTCGATCTGAATCCATCATTGGTCAATATGAATCCATCATCGGTCAATCCCACTCCCTCTTTAGTGATTGAAGTCAAAGTGGTCGATATGACCCCATCATCAGTCAATCCCACTCTCCCATTAAAGAGTGAAACCAATATTTCTCATGTCTTTCTTGTTGACACAAATTCTCCTATTCTAGGGGGCATTTCTCCTACTCCCATGGAACCCCCTCCAATTAATCAGGTCATTATTTTCAATTGGAATGTGCTAACTAGACCTCATCTTCCTTCCTAGAAACCTTTCCAGATCATTGCTTAGGTTTGTGGTAGGGACATCCATCAAAATATTGGAAACGAGGGTGCATTCTTTAGTATATTATCATCCATTTCTTGGAAAAATTTAGGTTCTCCTCTGCTTACGTCGGTGACTCAGAATCTGTTGGATTTTAACAGAAGGGATAGTAAAACTTTATGGATCCTTTCTAAGTTTATTATTACTCTGGGAGGGGAAAATGTATTTATTGATGTGATGTTATTCCATGACCACTGGGAATTCAATTTTCTTCTCGAGTTAGACTATTTTTCTGTTGGATCATGTTGTCATTGATGCCAATGGTTTGATTGATTGATGTCATTAATTGATGTCAAGTGATTGATTGATTGATTGATCAACAAATGTATATGTATTGTCCTTGATGAGAATGATATATGTCAAGTGGAAACCAATCGATGAAGATGGATCAATGATTTGTCATTGATATGATGAAGATGGATCAATAAGTTGTCATTGATACATGATGCATAGTTAATGTATATGATGCAGTGGTGAATTTATGCAAAGATGAATCATTATTGTCTTATCATGATTGATAAGGTGCACAAATGGATGAACTCCAAAGTGGTCCCTTTATGGTTAAATCCCTCACAGGAAGACGCCTTGCAGATTGAGTTATCCTAGAAGAATGGTTGGAGGAACCATGGTTGTATATGAAATAATGAGATGAATATCAAATATGTTGTTGATGAAACTATCCTAGATGGATAGTTCTTGTCATACCATTTCCGGTGGTATGTGGAATGTCACATAACTCCTCATGGTTTGAGAGTTATGTCTTTACGAAGTTGGAGGACCCCCATATGAAGGCTTGAAGTCCCCAAGGTCAAAGAAGTCAAAGTGACCTAAAAGAAGAAATAATTATTTAAATGATAAAGTAAAGTGACAAAGTCAAGGTGGATTATTTAAATAATAAAGAGAAGTGACAAAATAAAGAAATGATAAAATAAGGTGACAAAATCAAGAAGAATTATTTAAATGATAAAGTATTGGAGAACTTTCTATTTATGGAAAGTGGTTAACCCTAAAATAAGGAAAATATGTTAAGTGACCTAGAAATTGGTTAAGTGACCTAGAGTATGAAAGTATAAATAAGATAGCAATGGTCTCTTGTAGATCATCCTTTTTGGTGGATCAATGGAGAGTTTCTTGTGAATATCTTTTCGAGTATTGATGGAGAGCTTCTTGTGAGAGCATCTTAGGTATGGATCTCTTGAGCATGATTGAGGATCTATTCTGAGAAAGAGAGCGAGAGGAGAATCTCACGGACGCATCAAATTTTCGGCAATATCAGAGATCTTGACAGAAAAAGTATCAGAGCTTCAGAAACCCTAGTTTCGGAGGTGTACGCGGGCTGTAATGGGCCAGGGAGAATACACACATGGGTTGTATGAGGACAGGGTGCATACAGTGGTTAGAATGGTGAAGACCTATGTTTGAGCTGGTGCAAAGCACTTGGATGATGAGGCAGTGTTAAGCCGTAATATTGGCTCATTACCCCTTAATTGGGGCATATTATATTAGTAATGTTATTTTATTTATGTTGGATTTAGGCCATTAGTTGTAATTATACCTCCTAGTCTCCTATATATACCAAGGAGACATTTCCATTTTGAATCATCTTGTACTTGAACATTTAAGTGGGGTAAAAGGAGGTTTCCCCCTCAAAGAGGCTTATTATCTGAAATTATCTCTTTTTCAAGGTGTTGAGTACTTTTTCTGAGGTTTTACTATGCTATATTGATATTTGGTTCTTAACATATGGTATCGGAGCTCAAGGTCTTGGGGTTTCGCTGCTACATCTGAGACACCTTGGAATTTTCGCTATAACTTTTTTTCTACAATGTTTCAGAAGGAACGTCTTGGAGGATATTTAGTAGATGGATCAAGGTACGTTGGGTTCAAAATTCAGCTCCTAGGGCTTATACTTTCGGAGATACAGCTTGTACAAGATAGGGTTCTGGAATCATCCTGAACTGATTCATTGCGGAATTTTCGCTATAAAAACTTTTCTATAACATTATAGACCCTAAAATAAGGACGTTATTTACAGAAATTAGTAAGTTATTTATGGTAAAATGTTCATCTTCTGGGTCATCCTAAATTTTTATATACACCTTGTGTAAGATAGGGTATCTGACTAGTCCTATTGACTAGTCTCAAGAAGGTGTTCCAGGTAAAACAATCATAACTTCTTCCTAGAGTATCCAAATTGAGTGGGACTAATTTCATTGGATTGTGGACAGTCTGTAGTATTTTGGGTGCGAGTTTAAAAATTTTATATTAATCATTTTGTGCAGGGCACGCTATACAAGTGAGATCTCCTGGAAAGACCAAAAATCGACAAGTTGTGGGGAAGTTACCATAAATTCCACTTGGCACATCCAATTTTGATCAGACCTATGGAATTGTAGAGAAGAAATATTAGAGAAATACATAAAAGAAAGTTTCATACCCATAAGGGCCAAAACTTGGGAGATACAATAGAAGAAATATTGTCTAGCAAAACCACCTCAAAATCAAGGTTCAAAAGTGATACTTGGCCAACATGCCACCCAAAAAGGGAACTTCTACACCAAATAAGCCTCCAGAAAATCCTACTTGGACTCTTGATGATGGTGAAGAAATGCGTAGGGACATAAATGATTTACAAAAGAAGATAGTAACAAAAGATAAACTACAAGAGATGATGGAGGGTTTAAAAGGGGAGATCATGGAAGTATTGAAAAATTTCGTAACAAAGAAGACACCTGAAAGTGAAAATGCATCCCATGAAATTCATGATGAGGACACAAGGAAGGTGAATCAAGAATGGAGAAACTCCAACCTTGTTTTGAAGACCAACCACGTTCCTAAGATTGATATGACGAAGTTTGATGGCAAGGACCCAATCACATGGATACTTCAGATGGAGCAATTCTTTGATCTCCATAGTGTGCCACATACACAAAAGGTACGAATTGCTTCTTTATATTTAGAACCTAATCAATTTGCATGGTATCGATGGCTTTATTCTCACAAATCACTCGTCACTTGGACAATTTTCACGGAAGAAATGATAGCACACTATGAGGATACAAGGAGCAATACCTTATTTAGCCAATTGATAAATCTCAAGCAAAAGGGTTCAGTTACCAAGCACATTGAGAACTTCCAAAGATTTAATATAAAGGTAACTGATATTCCATATGAGCAGTTCATTGATGTATTCATAGGAACATTAAAGGATAACATTCAACA
>JASDQU010101024.1:184092-213624 GCA_032191745.1 Picea mariana
AATAAAAAAAAAGGAAATAAATCATATTTTTTATTTAATTAATTAATTTAATTATTATTAATTAAACAAATTTAATAATAAATAAACTAATTAAATAACAATAATTTAATTAAAATGATTAATAAAATAAATCATTTATTAGTTTTACTTTATTCTTAATTAATTAATTATTATATTATTAATTAACTTAATTAATTTCTCATTATATTTTAAATAACCTATTAGTAAGTAGTAAGTTAATCATTAATACTCCAAACTTATCAAATGCATTAAATATTAGTAAGTTAATCATTAATACTCCAAACTTATACAATGCATTAAATATGTAAACCCACCTTGTATTAATAATGTGATCCTCACTTCAATATCTCATGCTATAATTCTATGTATACCATGCAATCTTGTAGCTTAGAGGCTTCCTCCGGCGGAGAATGAAGCTTGAATAAAACTTGTCCCAGACTCCTACCTTTGCCGACTGCTTCCTTTTGCGACCTCAGCATGAACCTAGAAAACCTCCTATGTGAACCCAAGAAAGATCCCAACATGAACCTTCAAACAGTCCAATGCCTAATTGCCCTTAGCGGCCACCTGCCTAGCGGGACTTACCACAGACGCTATTCAGGGCCTAAGTGAACTTCCGGTAATCTACTCAGTGAACTTTCGTAAATCTCTCCAGTGAACTCTAGACAATCACAATAGTAGGAAAACAGATAGAGCATAAAATAGAGACAAGATAATAAACAATTTTCAGAGATAAAATGCGGAAGTTGATTTATATTAAAAGAGCCAGAGTGGCTGGATATACAGACTTTGAGCACAGATTGCTCTTTTCTCACAATAGACACATAGACATACTGAAACTAAATGCTTCTACCACTTTAGGTTCATGCTGGTCAAGCCAGAATCATGCAGGCTTATCAAAGCAACCTATATGAAAGACACAAAGCTCAAAGAAAGGGAGCTTAGAAGACTCGGACTTACAGACTCAAATCGACTCCCCTTCAAATGAACCTCTCATCTCCTTATATACAAAATTTCGGAGAAGAGAATAATTTCTTAGACAAGACATTTAACTATTCTCTTGGAATCAGATCCACTTTTAAGATTTGGCGGAGCGATCATGCAAGAACCTTCTGACCAAATTTCAAATCTACTTTCCACGTATCTAAGGAATCTTAGAAATGCGGGTCAAACCATGCCAAAAGATAGACAAGTGCTCTAGGTTTCTAAGATACTTTTATTTGAAACATTACAAAGTGGAGATTTATGACGGAAATCCACGAAAACCGACTGACGCCATTGTCGGCCAGTAAGACATGAATAGGCAAGACTTAGTCATTTTCAATGTGAGTATGGAATCTTTCTTCATAATTGAGAGTGTCCCACATTTTGCTGTAGATTTTCCGAATGATAAAAGGTTGGCCATTTATCATTTGTACACTGGTTTTAGCCTTGGTTACCCATTGAAGATGGTTGAAGATGAAATGACACAAAATTTCCCCATCATTTGGCCCATTCTGAAAAAGACTTGGGACATATTGCAGAGGAGATAAAAGGTTACATATAGGAGATAGAATTGTTGGGTCTACTGCACTTTTATTGAGACCAACATATTGCAAAGGAGATAAAAGGTTGCATATAGAAGATAGAATTGTTGGGTCTACTACACTTTTATTGAGACCAAAATCTTTCCACCAATCTGCAAGCCAACTTGGAGGTCTTCCTGCTGTGGCAGTGTTAACATTTCCAAATTTGAAAAGTGTCAAGAAGTCTTCTTGCTGTATGAAATCCCACCACAACGTTTTGTAATGAGAATAATGATAGTCACTGCCAGGGAAGTATAGGGCTTGATTTCTTTTTGGCCAATGGCATAGTAATCTAGGTCTTTGGAGGCAAAAGTATTGTTGGTTAAAACCTTGGTTATTCCTGATATCCCAAATAAGATCTATGTCATGAAAAATATTGGAGAGAGCATCTTGTGCTTCAACAGCCTTTTGTGAACTTCTTGAAATGACAAGAATCAGGACATTAGAACTTTGCCTATTGCATACTTCTGGGACCAGTCCTGGACAATGGAATTGGTTTATGGAAGATAGCAATTTCGTACTTCTTAATTCCCAATGAGGTTTCTAGTTTGATGAGTATTGTTCCCAACTCAATGTATTTGGAATAGTTGTTAAGACTTTGGATCCATTTCTCAACTGGACAGAGATGATTATAGAGACCTGCTGGAGGTGTTCTCTGCTTAAAAAGTCTGGTATACAATTTGTGGTGCCTTTAATATGTTCTATGGAAAAATCAAAATTGCTAAATAGGGCTTGCCACCTAGCAAATTTGGCATCACTGGGAGTTCTTATTTCTTTGTTAAGAACTTTATTCATAGCTGCAGCATCAGTTCTTAGCAAAAAAAAATTATATATAAAAAATATTTCAAATTTATGAATAACATTTAGAGTTGCTTTTATTTCTTTGTCTAGGGAAGAATAATTCTTTTCACTCGCTTGCCAGAGTCTGGAAGAAAACTGAACTATTTCTTCTCTTTTCTTACCTCCTTGTTCTCTGACTTGTTTAAGGACGGCTCCCCAACCAAGATTGTTGGTATCTGTTTCAACAATTTTAGGAAGATCATCGTTAGAGATATAAAGCAATGGGAGTGTCTTTGCTTTGGACTTAATATTTCTGACAGCTTGTGAATGTGCTTCTGTCCATGGCATTGGATCTTTCTTTAACCTGTCATTCAATAATTTACGATCCTGAGCACATCCTTTTATAAAAATGACTAGTATAATTTAAGCTTCCAAGAAATCTTTGGAGTTGGACTTTGTCAGTAATTTTATCTGGAAACTTATCAGCAAATTCAACGGCATGGGTTTGCAGGGTTAATTCACCATTCCGAATGATATGGCCAAGATAATTGACTTCAGTTCTGAAAAGTTCAAGTTTTTTCTTTGAGAAAACCAGTACTGCTTCTTTGAAAACTTATATGAATTTCTTAAGATGTTTGAAATGTTGTTCAATAGAGGAAGAAAATACAAGTATGTCGTCAATATAAACAATAAACCAATCAAAATAAGGCTTCAGAGTGTCATCCATGACTCTTTGGAATTTTGCTGGGGCATTTTTCAAACCAAAGGGCATGACATTCCATTCATAATGTCCTACCGGAACACTGAAAGCTGTTTTGAATTTGTCTTCTTCTTTTACTGCTACTTGCCAGAATCCTGATTTTAGGTCAAATTTAGAAAAAATCTTTGCTTCAGCAATCCTTGTTACCAAACTTGTTTTGTTTGGAATAGGATAAGTATCATCAACCAATACTTTATTTAGTGGTTTATAATTTACCACTAATCTGGGGATTCCTCTGAGTTGTTCAGAATGTTTATTAACATAGAATCCATAGCAATTCCATGGACTAATGGATTCTCTGATAAGTCCTTTGTGAAGTAAGCTTTTGATTTCTTCTGAACATAGCCTTTGATATTCAACATTCATTGGGATAGCTCTGCTCTTGCAAGGTTTCCTTCATAGGCATCTTTATATGGAAGTGTGACTTCATGTTTTTTCTGATGCCAGAAAGCAGTTGGATTTTCTGAGCATATTTGATCTTCAAATTCTTGCTTCAACTTTAGAATCTTTTGTTGTATTTGACTTTGGTTAAGTTGATCAATAATCCTTAACTCACACTGCTTGTTTTTCAATTCTTCTATCTTGAGTGTCTTACTTTGGACTGTGTAAACCAGAGAAGAAATCCTAGGAGAAGATGTGAAAGGAAGTTTAACAGAGATTTTTGATCCTTTTGTTGGTGAAGGAATGTTGATAAAATAACAAGAGGTTCCATTTGACAATTTTGTAGAACCATGAGGCTCAACGACAACAAAAAAGGGAGTTCCGAGAATACAAGCTACCAGAATGTTTGTAAGCAGAAATTTCAAAGATAAGCAATAATGTTTGAAACATAGAACTGCCTCAGGGACTTCATAGGAGATCTGTGTTGGCATATTTCCTAATCCAATAGCACTCATTTGTGTTTTATGCCAAAATTGGATATGAATGATATCTTTATTCAAAAGATTGAGGTCAGATCCCGTGTCTAACGAAGTCTTGAGTTTGATTAATTTCCCTTTGATCTTGACATCTAAGAGGACATGGAACTTTTGATGATGACTGGGGAGAATTCTCTTGGCCTTGTTTTCATGTCTTGTACCCTGACCTTCTTGCTCTGTTTGTGCCTTGATTTCTTTCTTAAGATTTCCAATTTCTCTTCCTAAATCGGAGATGGAAATAGTATGTACAGGGCAAGAAATCAAAGTGGCTGGGAGAGGGCGCAAAGCGGATTTACAAGAAGACTTTAGGGCTGTTGACCTTCTGTGAAAGGTAGAAAGAATTTGTTGTTGGGTTTTCCATTCATAAAATGAAATCCAAACATTGTTCTTGGTCATATATTCTTGCCAATTTGTTGATAAGGCCAATTTTTCTTTGTCTGAGATAGATTTGGAGAATCTTTCTACATTAGGATGGGAAAACAGATCCTAATTCAACATACATTTCATCCATTCTTCTTTTACCAAATGTTTCTGGCACCCATTCATTAATGAAAGAAACTTTCTTATTTCTGGTACCGCTGGTCTTTTGATGTCATTTGGGATATTTTTCACAGCATATCTTTGAGAGATATTAAGAGGATAAGATTCTGTTATAACAAGAATGTGAGGTTCACGTGGAAAAGGAAAATCAAAACATTGTGGATGGGGACAAGGTTCTTTTGTTGTAGAGCTTGTAGGAGGAAGATTTGTCCTAGGATTATGACATCCATGTTCAAGATGGATTTGTTCATTCTCTGTGTGAGTGGGTAGTGTTACTAATTTAGCACAATCTAAACACTGAACATAGTAAGGTACTTGTCCTAATGAGGAAGCAAGGGGTTGGAGTGAAGGATGCAAACATAAGGATGGAGTTGATACAGAAAAAACAGAAGAGCAATCACCTTTGAGGTATGAACGTTGAGGAGTAGGGAAAGAGATGATTGTAGAGGAAGAGTATTCTTGGATGTTTGCAGAGGTTATAGATCGTGGTACTAGAACTCGAGGAGTATCAATGATCCAATTTGCGGGAAATGAGAGATTTTCCCATTTAATAGTCTGGTGTTCCATTTTTTGATTTAGAGGGTCAGTAATAACCAAAGTACTAGATTTAGATGTTTCACTGGGAGCATTCATTACTGCAGGATACAGAGTATTTGTATGCCTAAAACATCCTCTGGTTTGGATGGAAATGTTTGTCCTGGTTTGACACATATCAAATCCAGTGGTACGAATATGGAGTTTAAGAATATCTGCAAGCTTTTCATCAAAGGTATATACAAAGAAGTTTGGAAAACAATCAAAATATACAGGGCCATTGGATAAAGGAGCGACAATGCCTCCTATTAAGGAATCAGTGAACTTATTATGTGTCATATATCGGACAGTACACAGAACATAAGCATCTATTCCTTTGTGTACTAAAGGATTGATTCCAATACGTATGCAGCCAAAATGTAGATAGTTTGTTTTGTGTTTCTTTGCTTCAACTTGGATTTCTTTAACTTTGATCAAAGAAATGGTTTGGCTAACATCACTATTTTGCTGTATGTGGCTAACTGATTATTTAACAATGACTCTGGACACAGCACGAAGGTGAAACATACTTAAGTCATTATAGACTTGGTTTGGGGAGATGGCAGGTAGTTTCCACGCAGCCTGTGGTTGAGACTCAATGGCTTCAATACTTGCATGATTTAGACTGTGAACATTGTTGTCTGCAAACATAGAGCTTAGATTGCTTGTAGAAGTTCTTCCTGAAGTGCTTTCTTCTTCAACATTTTGAATATCTCGAAAAGACACTGATCTATCCATGATGAAAGTAATAACTATTACTGCACAAAAAAGCAGGGCGTTTAATTCTAGTTCTTTGCACTGAAGTGAAAGAATGTCGAATAAGCTCCTGGTCGACTGCTCAGGCAATAACTAGTTAAAACTTGGAAAGTCGCAGAAGTGAAAACCTTGTCTTTCAAAGGCCCGAGACTTTTGATACGGCTTTCAGAAAGTCACAAGAGTGGAAACCTTGTCTTTCAAAGGTCCGAGACTCTTGATACGACTTTCGAGATTAATTCTTATAGCAAATAAAACAAATAACAGAGTGAAAAGTTTGTTATCATACCCGGATTGAAAATGTGGTTGGCTCTGATACCACTTTAACATCACAAATATAGTCTCATGTATGCCATCAATCCATGGTCTGCACAAACACAAATATTGCATTCAAAATAAGTTTAGTCAAACACTCTATGCCATATCACGCCGCGTTGTAAAACGTTTTCTCAAAAAAGTAGGTTAATTTAGGCATTAGCTTTTTAAAAAAAAGTATGGTTGATTTAGACATTAACGTCAGTGAGAAGAATCTATATTCACACTATTCTGGAAAAATTAAAAGGTCATGAAAGAATTAAGAATTAGACAAATAGACAAATAGAGACATTATTTTTTATTAAAATTATTTTTGAAAAAAGTGAGAACTTGAATTAGGTATTTTTTTCATAGGTATACACTCTGATATATACTTTGAGTGGATTTAATGGTTAAAAACATGTGTTTCCTTTTAAAATATCACAAATTCAAATTTAAAAAAAATAGGATCTGTAAAACCAAATCATATAAAAACATCTCAATAACTATAGATGACCATAAAAAATCCAAACATTACAAAAGCTTACATGAAAACTTAATCCTAATGGATTGAAGGGATAACAGACCAGATAAAAGACTATAGATTTCATTACATAAAATCATGCTAAAACACACACCTAAAAGCTCCATTCATAGCTTGTCCTGAAGTTCAAATGCAATTCCAATATATTTGAGCTATATACAAAAACTGAAAACTCCAAACTCTGTTACACAAACTAGGGTTGCAGCCTACGAATACATTACAATAAAAGGTGTCCTGCTACAGTACTCCATGAAAGGTGTCCTGCTACAGTACTGTAGCAGTGCAGCTATAGATGTATTACATCTCATTCAAGTCTGGTTTATCACTGAAATTGCAGTACAGTACTAATGAGTGAAGGCATAAAAAACTGTAGATATGTAAATAAGCAAGGCTGTAGAAACTAGAGCAACCAAAGTTGAAGTTGCCTTCACTGTGGAGCTTACCCCACAGGACAGAGTGCCCAATCTGATCTGTATCACGTTCACCATTGACAACATCAAGAATACGCATCCAACTACAGACCCAAGTGCCGAGGCAAGCATTCCAAGCCTTAGCAGCTTGTTGTTGATATGACCCTTGGTTGCCTCATGAAGATCTTTGCTGTTGTTTATTATGATTGCTAATTTCAAGCCCTGTGCAATCAAGCTGGAGAACAGAAACGAACTGAATGATGCCACCTCAAACACCAAAAGGTTCTTAATAATGTTCTCGCCTGCATCACAAGCGCCGCTGTGTTCTAAGCTCTTCTGCCCAGGAGTTGCCAATGACAGCCCAACGAATACTGCAACTGTGAACAACGAGTTCACACTCACCAGGCCGTCCAGTGCTGTTACTTGCACACTTGTTGTTCCTTTGCTCAGAACCTTGTCAATCTCTTCTATAGGCTCAGAACTACACGCCCACATGGAAATTTCAGGATTAAAGGACGATTAAAATCGAAACAACATATGCACTAAAAATATGTCCTGGAATCTTGCTCCAAAGATGAAACTAAATAAAAATTTGACGAGAAATCTTATGAAAGCCACTATATATCTGAAAACATCTTTAGCAAACCCCAAAGAACGAACTACTCAACAGCCGCCATAGAAATAGCTCGTATCAATAAAGGTGGTTTTGTAAGACCTACAGAAGCTTGGAAAAACTCAAACGAAGAGATTGAGAGGCCTGAAGCTTACAAAATCGAATGATCTGCTACCATCCCAGACATTGCCGGTAGATCGCAGAAAATATGCAGAGTGAGCTTCTTCAAATGACGTTCAGATGAACTCCGCGCTGCAATATGAGCATCTAATGATATGTTTAGCGGAGCAGCTGGATTGAAAAAGTCTCAAATTTTTTCTTTAACAATTAATTTGGTGGTTGTTGAAAAAAAACTTCACAATTAATCTGGTAGTTGTGAAAAAGAAAGCACTACCTTTACCAGCAAGCTAGGGGTCCACTTCATTTAAAAGTTAGCATAAGTCCATAGGATGCACGGGCGATCAATCAGCACCCGGCAGCCGTCCTTTAAGACTGCTGTCAGGGCCTGCCCGCCTGTTATCCGTGTGCCCATCTTTCTTGTAGTACATGGCCATGGCGTTTTTTAATTGTGATTGTGTTTTTGTATTTTTTTGGTTATAATTTGAAGATATAAATCTGTAAGAAATTATAATTTTTTGTTGTTTAAATTGTATTTTTGAACATAGAAATAGATTTAGCATGCTGAAAAACAAACTTTAGGGCAATTGGAGTATAAAGAATTAACCACTTAAATTTGTAGTTATAACAATTTTTAGTAGATTTCAAACAAAATTAAACAAAAAATATCCCAAAAAAAACCAAAATATAGAAGAGTTAGATTACGACCATGACTCCTATATGCCTACCATCCTACAATTCTGACGATTGAATTCCCAACAACTCACTGTGTTATCTGCCCCAAGCAGTGAGTCCCACCAAGTTGTCAGCAGTGAGTCCCACCAAGTTGTCTCCCTGTTTATTGACGTAGGGGACGAACGATCATGTAGTTGTAACTTGCTCTCCCGCGACCATTTCAAACTTTTTCAAAAGTTCCAGACCGCGATTTCACATTTTGATGCCCTGTTCCATGCTCTTGTGATTCCATACCCAACGCAGCTTCCAAAGGTTTTACAGTCACCTTCGTTACCATTTCCAACAGAGGTCGACAAATCACTAAAACTCATTCTCACACTGTTCAACAAGTCCATGCTCAAATCTTCGATGGATTGCCTCTCATTTCAATTGGTCTGCTAGATTCAATGAATTTATGAACTCTGTGGACAACAACTTCTTCACAATCTCCACAAGATAGAGCCTCCCATATTTTGTCATAGCAGATACTGGACTTTTATTGTCATTCGTGTTAAGCGGGTGAGCACAAAAGAAAATATAGCAGCTGAAAATTATTATAGGAAAATTTAATGGGAATAATAAACACAACAACCACATTTAAAAAGACAAAGTTTTAGGTGGTAAAACCCTGACACTTAGTGAAGGAAACATCCATGGTGCAAGGTATCTTATTCTTCAAGAAGCTTAAAAGTTACAAATGCCTTTTGGGACTTCATAAATATATAGATATCTACAAAGTAGGTTACATCTTAAATGTCTATTGGGGCTTCATAGATATATAAATATCTACAACATAGGTTACATTAGTTCAAGAACATGTATTCACAAAATGCTTTTATGAACCACCAAATATTTACTATAAGTAAATTTGTTTATTTTAATGTCTTAGCTTTTTTTAATTGTTGTCATAATTCCAACAATTTCCTACTTGACAATAATTTATCTGATACCTTGTCCAAGCTCATTTATCACTTCTTTTACAAACCAAGAGAAGCCAAACACCACTAACCTTCTCTAAGAGTACTGGTTTAATAAACATGTGTGCACAATTTTCTTGAGTATTGTAATATCTCTAGGTTGCGCCCAATTGTAATCTAGATGAAATGTACTCAAACTGGTGAATTGTTTTGATATCATTTTGTATGCACATTACATGACATAGTGCACGCATGTACTGCGCAGTAAAATGAGGAAGTTGCACATTCCAGGATACCACGCGCAACATCTTAAGTGCGTGCGATTGTGAGGCCAACGAGCCTTTGTGTATATGCTATGTTTTATAGGCTGGTGAGCCAGTTATTATAAGCTAGGATGCTTATGTTTTGATTAGGTCGGAGAGCCTAGATGTTAAAGGCTAATGCACCTATTTTTGTACATGTCTCATAATTAATATAAAATGCATCGCTACGTGCAAACCGACTACGATAAAAGAGATGGGGGACTAAATTCCACTGGTTAGGGAAAGGGAGGGGCCTAAAAGTTAAGGAAAAGTGGCTAAGCTAGGGAGCTTAATCCAAAAGGGAATATTATATTAATATTTCTTAAATAATAAAGTATGGATAATTATTTTATCCTAAGTTCTAAAGTTGGGGCCAAGTGGACCAAAGTAGCTCCCAACATGACAAGTGTCAAGTTGAGAACATGCATACATATTGTTGGGACTTAGTTCATTTCCGATCATCTTTTCCATGATTCCTTGCATCATTCAACCATCCAGTCAATCATCCATGAGTATTCACACCCATTGAGCTATTCTTCGTATTTTCATAACTATACCTGAACCGTATCCATAGCCATCTTTGTGCTCGTGTAGCTGGTAAGCGTGGGAGCTGGACTGAAGAGGCAGGTTGTCAGGCCCGTGAGCAATTCTTTGGATGAGAGAATTGTTGGGGATTGATTTCCTGAAGGTGCGAAACTGCAACTACAGTGCTCTGAGACTTCCTGTCTGACCTGTTGCTGAAGCTCGGAAAGGAAGTGGGGCAGTCGAAGGATTGTTGAGTAGAGAAGGGGCACACTTCTTAGGTGGGACAGACATGTGGGGAATGAGGGACTGTAGGCTGTTAGTTGAATTGGCACCCGAGACAGAGTCTTTCCTGTTGTCCATGAGCCTTTAGCCTGGTTAGGAATCCCTTTACCCAGGTGGAGTTACTCCCATCTCGGGGGTGACTCACTGTTGAGAGTGATGAACAGTGTGGTCTAAGGCTGGGAGGTTTGTGGAAGGTCTCCATGCAGTTGATGATATTCTCACAAAGATAAGTGTCAATTGTGTAATAAATTTACATGTTGCATTGTTATTTACGTGTTTATTTTTATGGGTTTATCCTATGCGTGATTATATTTGTCTGTATGTTTATGGGTATTTCTTGTATATGTTGCATGTTTATGTTTACTGTTATTTCAGTATGAATTCGTGTATTTACGAAATGTATTTTTCTGTTTACGTTTTATATGTAAAACTTCCGCAAGAGTTCTGTGTATATGTATCTTAATTGCATGCAGTTCAAAAAAATTTATGTAGCATAGCTCAGTTGGATACTGGGTATGTTACAATATGTTCTGCAGAGAGAACAATAAGAGTTCTTTGGCGTAGCGTGGCCCGACATGGATGGCTGGGGACGTTACAAATTGGTATCAGAGCCTCAGTTTTCAACACTGAGCTTGGATGGGCCGAACAAGTTGAGTTGTAGCGAAATTTCACAGAGAAATTATTTCGAAGTGGACAAATTTTGAGTTGCAAAGCGTCCATGGTAATATTTGGAAGCAATGACACAGAATTCAGAAAAGCCCAAATTTTTGTTGTTAAATTCATGAGAAAATGGAGAAATTCGGCCAAGTGATGAGATATTCCGGAGTTAATATCTGTTCTGGAAAATTCGGACCTGGAATTGGTCGAATTTGAAGTCACAGTGAAGCCATGACAGTTGGAGCGAGTTTTATAATTAAAATTCTCAATTTGCGAATTGATTTTGGGGAAATTCGTTTTAGAAATGTCAACCCACAATGATTTGTTGTTGCAGAAGTTGAACGGGTATTATCGGGATGAAATTGAATAAATTTCATAGTTGCAGAATGTCTATGGTAAATTGGGGAAAAAGTTAGGAAAAAGCCCCAATTTCTGCAGCGGAATTCATGAAGATTTGATGCGCATAAAGGTGAATGTGCACAGGTGGGTGCACTAAAAATACATGATGCGCAGTGAAAAGCTTGTGATAGGTAAAATTCGGTACTGCGCGGAAGATATTGGCGTGTTGGTGTGCATGCTAAATTTAGGTACCGCACGAAAAAATGTTAGTGTGTGGGTGTGCGCGCTAAATTTTGGTACCACGCAGAAAAATAATGGTTTTCTGGTGCGCACGCTAAATTTTGGCATCGCGTGGAAAAATTTTAGTGTGCGGGTGCATGCGCTAAATTTATCATTGTGCAGTGTGCATACACATAAGAAGTGTGTGAGGTGTGGACATTCATAATAATGGCGCACGTGGCATGCACAATATTGGCATAGTGCAGTGGAGTTTGATAGTTGCGCGCGCAATGTGAGTATATGTTGTTGTGTGACAATTTTGTTAATGGTGCGCAGTGGAGATGTACTAAACTCTGGCATGGTGCAGCGCGTCAAGTGAAATGCGCGTGGAATATTAGCGCACGGTACAAAAACTACACGCGGTGGATATCAACGCATGGTACAAAACTGTGTACGGTGGGTATTGGCGCGCGGCATAAAATTAGTGCGCGCGAGTTATTGGCACGACAGAGAAGTGTTACACAATGGTTTTCAAGTATGTGAAGCACGATTTACCTTGTGTTGTTGATGCACATGGTAAATATGGGAGCACAAATTGAAATTTGTGCACGCGAAATCGTTTTGAGGGTGAACAACAACAGAAAATCACTGCTTTTCGCAACGTTTTATATCATTTGAACGCCATCTTTTTGCAGCGCATTTTTGAGGGCCTTAAGAGCATTTTTAGCAACTCAAAAACCACAAGATAGAGGTGTACTAGAGGCATACTTTATCTTTATAGCTCAAATGAAAGAGCTCAAATAGATCTTTCTAATGGTGTAAACTATTCGTCAAATAGAGCTTTTATGAGAAAGTTACAACTTAATCAATGAAGGGTAAATTTTAAGACCCATCTAACTTCAAAGATCCATAACTGTCTGCTTCGGAATCGGATTGAGGCGTAGGAGCAGTCAATGGAAAACTATTGAGCCATAGACGAAATTCCAAGAGCTGAATTAAATTTCTGGGCATGTTAAAAACTTTTAATATGGAAAATAAGGTACATGTAACATTTTAGATCAAAAACACAAATGGGCCTAGAACTTCAGCAGGCTGTAACTAGCATCCCAGAACCCAGAATAAGGTGAAACTTGGACAAAATGTCCATAATTTGTTTATGCAGAAACCCAATTGAGCTCATATGAAAATTCCATTGGAGTAGGTGCAGAAATGCATAATTACAACGCAGAGTTGCGCCAAGTGGAAGTATGAACAAAAAAGTTAATGGGAAAATTTTGAATGACCATAACGTTCTGCTCCAGACTCGGAATTGAGCATGTGAGAAGGCGTTGGAAAGGTCTCGGATAGTGGAATCTAAATATCCACCCAGAAAATTGATCCGGGCATTCAAACTTTCAGGAAATCAGAAGAAAGGATTCTGATATATTATTGAACCAAAATGGTTCATATTTTTCATGAAATTACTGAAACAGTTAGTCTGACAAAGTTTTGTTGGCTGAACATTTTGCAAAGTTAACAACAACTAGATTAGATCAAGATCAGTGCAGAGTCCATAGGAATAGAAGAGGCACAAGGGACTTACAACCAGGAGGATGAGATTAGAGGGATGGATGTCCATTTGGGCATTGAAGGAACAAACTCCAATGGACATGGAGATGAAAGGAATGAAAACATGAATATGGAAAAGACCATTAAAAATTTGCAGAAGGATGTCCAAAGCCATAAAGCTGATAATGAAAGGCTTATGAAAGTCCATGAGCAACAAGATGACTTCAACATGAAGTTATTGGAGATCTTGAACAGAATAGAAAAGAAATTAGATAAGGAGAGTGGCTCAAGCAAGTCAGGAAATCACAGGTCTCATGATGAGGAAAGAAAATCAAGAAGTGTTAGCAGGAATCACCACCACTCCCCGAGGAATTCCAATAGGAGAGCACACAACAACTCGAGTCCATCCCCTATCAGAAAGCATAAGAGGTCTGGGGTGGATGAGCTACGAGGAGAAATGAACAAAATCAAACGTTCTACATTTGATGGTGAACACAAAAAGGATTAAGATGCAGAAACATGGTTGCTGGGCATGAGAAAGTATTTTAAATTGCATAATTATTCTTCTCATGCAGAAGGTAGAATTTCCATCTATCAACTCAAGGGAAAGACATCCATGTGGTGGGATCAGCTTGTGCAGGTGCAACGCATTAAAGAGAAAAGTGTTACTTCGAGGGAGTTCAAGAAGTATTTTGAGAAAAAATACTTGACTAAGAGATACTATGACAAGAAAATGAAAGAGTTCTTTGAACTCAAGCTTGGGAGTATGACCATAGATGAATATGAGAGAAGGTTTTTAGAACTGCTGAAGTATGTCTCTTTCATCAAGGATGAGACAATCAAAATTCAAAGGTATTTGAGTGGATTGTCATCATTTATCAATGACAAAATACAGTATGATGATCCAAAGAAATTGGAAGAGACCATAAGGCGAGCTAAATGCCTATATGATCAACAGAAAGCAAGGCCAACTTTCCAAAAAGCTTGGGAAGACAAAAATAAATTTAAGATGGATCAGAGGAAGAAGGGATATAAGCCACCATTCTTTAGAAATAATACTTAGGGACAACAAACTCTTAGAGAACCTATAACGATTGAGGCGGGGTCAAAGGCCAAGGCAACCACCTATTCAATGTTGGGGTTGTAAAGGAGATCACATGTTCAGAGATTGTCCTCACAGAGGTGAAAAAGGGAGGACTATGCATAATGTACAACAAGTTGAAACAGTGGAGGACATGGGCAAAAATGTGCCAAGGATCTATGCAGCCCTAGACAACAAGCAAGCAGAGTATCAATCACATATGATTGAAGTGGAAGGTATGATCAACAACCAAACCATTACTATTTTAATTTATTCAGGAGATAGTCATAGTTATATAGATCCTAAGATGGTGGAAAGTTTGCATTTGCCAAGAAACAAACATGGGAAATCTTGGTTGGTGCAGCTGGCTACAGGAGCCAAAATAAAAGTTAATTAGATGGTTAAGTCATGTATTACGGACATGAATGGACTAAACACCAGGGAAGATTTGAACATCTTGCCTTTAGGTTCCTATGGTTGTCTAATTGGGATGGATTGGTTGGATCAACATCATGTTATGCTATACTGTCATAACAAGTCATTTAATTTTTTGGATGAGGAAGGGAGCCTAAGAAAAGTGCAGGGAATTCCTAGGGCAGTAACCATCAGAGAGATTTCAGCATTGCAACTGAAGAAATGTTGTAGGAAAGGGTGTCAGATATTTGCAGCTCATATGGAGGAGATACCTAAAGATAAGGTGCCAAAATTGGAAGATTATGCAGTCCTGAAAGATTTTGAAGATGTGTTCAAGGAGGTACCAGGACTACCTCCAAAGAGATACATTGATTTCTCTATAAATTTAATGCCTGAAGCAGATCTAGTGTCAAAGACTCCTTACAGAATGAGTACGCTAGAGTTGAAGGAGTTGCAAATGTAGCTGGAAGAGATTCTGAAGAAGGGGTATATACACCCAAGTGTGTCCCCTTGGGGTGCCCCAGTCTTGTTTGTGAAAAAGAAAGATGGAACATTAAGATTGTGCATTGATTTCAGAGAATTGAATAAAGTGACTATTAAGAAAAAGTATCCTCTGCCAAGGATTGATGATCTTTTTGATCAATTGAAGGATGCAAAGATATTTTCAAAGATAGATCTCAGGTCAGGATACCATCGGGTAAGGATTAAAGAGGGAGATATCAACGAGACTGCCTTCATGACAAGGTATGGTCATTATGAGTTCACAGCGGTGCCATTTGGATTGTCAAATGCACCAACTGTTTTCATGTGCTTAATGAATGGTGTTTTCCAAGAATATTTAGACAAGTTTGTCATTGTCTTTTTGGATGACATTATTATGTATTCCAAGTCAAAAGAAGAGCATGAGAATCATTTGAGGATGGTGTTGCAAGTATTAAGGGAGCATCAATTGTATGCCAAATTGAGAAAGTGCTCATTTTATCAAAAGAAAATTCATTATTTGGGGCATATCATTTCAAAGGATGGGATAACAGTGGATTCTGAGAAGATAGAATCCATTAGAGAATGGTCAGCGCCAAAGAATGTGATAGAGTTAAGATCATTCATGGGCCTTGCAGGCTACTACAAGAGATTTATTGAAGGATTCTCAAAGATTGCACACCCAATCACTTCCTTGCAAGCAAATGGTGTGAAGTTTCAGTGGACATTGGATTGTGAAAAGAGTTTCCAACACTTGAAAAAATTACTAACAAGTGCTCCAATACTAAGGATTGTAGAACCAAAAGAAGACTTCATTGTATGCACAGATGCATGTAAGGAAGGAATTGGTGGAGTCCTTAGTCAAAATGGGTTTTTTATATGTTATGAATCAAGGAAGTTGAAGGAGCATGAAGGAAACTATGCCACTCATGAATTGGAGTTGGCATCCATAGTGCATGCATTGAGGAAATGGAGACACTACCTCATGGGGAAGAGGTTTGAGTTGAGAACAGACCATAATGGTCTGAATTATTTATTTGATCAGCTAACTCTAAATTCTAGGCAAACCAGATGGTTAGAATTTCTAAGTGAATATGACTTTGATATAAAGCATATCAAAGAGAAAGAAAACAAAATGGTTGATGCACTTAGCAGAAGAGTGCATGAAATGCATGCTACAACCATTAGCATGTACCAATCAGAATTGAAAGACAAAATTACAGAGGCTGCCAAATCAGATTTGCAATACAAAGAATTAGTGGCCAAATTACAGCAAGGTAATTTGTAGCAGAAAATTGAGAAATACAAGCTAGATAATGATAAAATTATCATGTACGGGGGCATAATTTATGTACCAAATTCTAATGAATTGAAAAGTCTGATATTGAGGGAAATGCATAATGTGCCTTATGCTAGGCACCCAGAATATCATAAAACTATTGCAGCTGTTAAAAGCCAATACTATTGGCCAGGCATGCAGAAAGAGATTGTTGATTTTATTGCCAGATGTTTGGAATGTAAAAAAGTAAAGGCTGAGCATAGACACCTAGTTGGTTTGCTACAACCATTACCCATTCCTGAGTGGAAATGGGAAGTTGTAACAATGGATTTCATCACTAAACTTTCCAGAACAAACAAGAAACATGATTCTATCATGGTAGTGGTGGATAAGCTTACTAAAGTTGCCCATTTTATTCCAGTTAAGCTCACTCACAAGGTAGCGAACATTGCTGATGTTTATATGAGGGAAATTGCTAGATTATATGTGTACCAAGCATCTCTAAAGATGAGCCCATTTGAGGCACTTTATGGCAGAAAGTGCAACACACCAGTAAGCTGGGATAACCCCACAAATATAGCAGTGGTTGGGCCAGATTTGCTCAGGGAAATGGAGGAGCAAATGATAAAAATAAAAAAAAATTTAAAGGCTGCCCAAGACAAGCAGAAAAACTATGCTGATAAGGGCAAAACTCACAAGGAATTTAAAGTGGCTGATCATGTATTCTTGAAAGTGAAGGCCAACAAAAGTTCCTTGAAGTTGGGAAACTGTTCAAAGTTGGTAGCTCGCTATTGTGGGCCGTTTGAAATCCTAGAGAAGATTGGTCCAGTTGCTTATATGATTGCATTTCCTGCATCTATGTCTATTCATAATGTATTCCATGTATCATTGCTAAAGAAATATTTACCTGATGCTAATCATGTAATTGATTGGAATGTGATTCAGGTGGAGCAAGAAGGCGCTTTCCAAGTGCATCCGGTACACATTTTGGACCGGAAAATCAAACAGCTCCGGAATCGAGCCATAGAGCTTGTAAAGGTCCAATGGACCTGGCACAGTCCTGAGGATGCTACTTGGGAGCATGTGGATGCAATGCGAGCAAAATACCCGCAACTTTTTGAGGATTTTTGAAATTTTGTTGTATATGGGTACATGATACACTGAGGACAGTGCACAAATAAGGGGAGGGGATTGTAATATCCCTAGGCCACACCCAATTGTAATCTAGATGAAATGTACTTAAGCTGGTGAGCCGTTTTGATATCATTTTGTATGCACATTACATGACATAGTGCATGCATGTACTGCGCAGTAAAATGAGGAAGTTGCACATTCTAGGATATCGCGCGTAGCATCTTAAGTGCGCGTGATTGTGAGGCCAGCGAGCCTTTGTGTATATGTTATGTTTTATAGGCTGGTGAGCCAGTTATTATAAGCTAGGATGCTTATGTTTTGATTAGGCCGGAGAGCCTAGATGCTAAAGGCCAATGCGCCTATTTTTGTACATGTCTCATAATTAATATAAAATGCATCGTTGCGTGCAAACCGACCACGATAAAAGAGATGGGGGACTAAAATCCACTGGTTAGGGAAAGGGAGGGGCCTAAAAGTTAAGGAAAAGTGGCTAATCTAGGGAGCTTAATACAAAAGGGAATATTATATTAATATTTCTTAAATCATAAAGTATGGACAATTATTTTATCCTAAGTTCTAAAGTTGAGGCCAAGTGGGCCAAAGTAGCTCCCAACATGACAAGTGTCGAGTTGGGGACATGTATACATATTGTTGGGACTTAGTTCATTTCTGATCATCTTTTCCATGATTCCTTGCATCATTCAGCCATCCAATCAATCATCCATGAGTATTCACACCCATTGAGCTATCCTTCATATTTTCATAACTGTACCTGAACCGTATCCATAGCCATCTTTGTGCTCATGTAGCTGGTTAACATGGGATCTGGATTGAAGAGGCGGGTTTTCAAGCCCGTGAGCAATTCTCTGGGTGAGATAATTGATGGGGATTGATTTCCTGAAGGTGCAGAACTGCAACTATAGTGCTCTGAGACTTCCTATCTGGCCTGTTGTTGAAGCCCGGAAAGGAAGTGGGGCAGCCGAAGGACTGTTGAGTAGAGAAGGGGCACACTTCCTAGGTGGGACAAGCATGTGGGGAATGAGGTATTGTAGGCTGTTAGTTGAATTGGCACCTAAGACAGAGTTTAACTTGTTGTCCATGAGCCTTTAGCCTGGTTAGGAATCCCTTTACCCAGGTGGAGTTTAGTCCTATCTCGGGGATGACTCACTGTCGAGAGTGATGAACAGTGTGGTCTAAGGCTAGGAGGTTCATGGAAGGTCTACACGCAATTGGTGATATTCTCACAAAGATAAGTGTTAATTGTGTGATAAATTTACATGTTGCATTGTTATTTACATGTTTATTTTTATGGGTTTATCCTATGCGTGATTATATATGTCTGTATGTTTATGGGTATTTCCTATATATGTTGCATGTCTATGTTTACTGTTATTTCAGTATAAATTCGTGTATTTACGAAATGTATTTGTCTATTTACGTTTTACATGTAAAGCTTCTGCAAGAGTTCGTGTATATGTATCTTAATTGCATGCAGTTCATTTTTTTTTATGTAGCATAGCTCAGTTGGATACTGGGTATGTTACAGTATGTTCTGCAGAAAGAACAATAAGAGTTCTTTGGCGTAGCGTGGCCCGACATTGATGGCCGGAGACGTTACAAGTATGGACTTTGTCAAGGGCTACTCCACCTCCATCACTAACCTGTCTTACAAAATGGCATTTAACCACAATATGCTTAGTCTTACTATATTAGGTCGGATTGTTAGCCAAATAAATGGCCCTTTGAGTGTCACAAACACATTTACCTTGTTTTCTAATTTTCCAAACTCATAATAGACCTTTTAACCAAATTGCCTCCTTCCATGCATGTGAGACAGTTATATATTTTGCCTCAATAGTGGATGAAACAACCATGTTTTGACTCTTTGACATCCAACAAATAGATCCTCTTGCAAGAGTAAAGACATAACCTGAAGTCGATCTCTTTTTGTCCAAGTCACAAACAAAATCTGAATCAACATAACCACATACATAATCACTATAACCATCATAGGTGATACAATAATAACTTGTGCCTTGAAGATACCGAAGCACCCATTTCACTTTTGTGCAGTGTTCTTTACTTGGATTTTCCATGTATCTACTAACAACACCAACAACATGTGAAATGTCAAGTCTTGTACATACCGTCACTTACATTAAAATTCCTACTGCACTAACATATGGTACAAGAGACATATAATCATTTTCTTCTTTATTACTAGGACATAAACTTGAAGAAATCTTAAAATGGGAAGCCAAAGGGATGTTTATTGGTTTCACATTATTCATACTGAATCTCAAAAGTATCTTCTCCACATACTTCTGTTGTGAAATCCAAAGCTTACCATGTTTCTTGTCTCTGTGTATTTCAATTGCCAAGATTTGTTTTTCTACTCCTAGATCCTTCATACCAAAAGTCTTAGCCATACGAGCCTTTAAACTTCTGATATCAACCATGCTTTTGCTTGCAACAAGCATATCATCAACATATAAGACCAATATAATTGATATGCCATTGTCCAAACTTTTGAAGTAAACATAATGGTCATACTCACTTCTTCTGAAATGTTGGCTCACCATGAAGGAATCAAACTTCTTGTACCATTGCTTGGGAGACTGCTTTGGGCCATACAATGACTTCTTGAGTTTGCAAAAAAATATTCTTTTGTGATCTTGAAAAAAACATTATGGTTCTTCCATATACATCTCCTCATCCAAATCTCCATGTAAAAATGTTAATTTTGACATCTAGTTTCTCTAACTGTGCTCTAACTCAAGATTAAGTAAAGAAACTAGTGCTAGCCCAACACGAATTTAAAAAAGATTAACAACTAATGAAAATATTTCATGGAAATCAATATCTTTCGTTTGAGAATTCCCTTTTTCCACTAGTCTTGCTTTGTACCGTTCAACTTTATCATCAACACCCTTTTTTAGTTTGTAGAACCACCTGCAACCAACAACCTTCCTTCCCTCTAGGAGTTTTATTGGGTCCCATGTTTGACCTTCTCCAAGGCATCCATCTCTTCTTTCACTTGCTAATAACCATTTAGCACTTTCAATACCATACATCACTTCCTAATAACCACAAGGTCCCCCTTCATTAGAAATCAAAGAAATAGGTGAAGTATAATCTTCGTACATTTTAGGAGGATTCCTAATGCATGTAGATCTCCTTAGAGTTGATTGTGGCATTTCCACATTTTCCTATATGTTTTTTGCATCCTCATCTATGTCTCCATAAGATTCTTTCCACCCCTTATCTCATGTAGATGACTGAGTTTCCAATTGAATTTGTTGATTTTGAGGTACTTGTTCCTGTTTCATTTCAACTTCTACTATGTCTGATTTAATTAGAGAAGATTCATCAAATACTACATCTCTACTAATGATGATTTTATGGGCAGTAAGATCTTACAATCTGTATCCCTTAACTCCATCACCATAAGAAACAAAGATGTACTTCCTTGATCTAGGGTCTAATTTAGAACAATGATATTTAGAAATAAGAGCGTAAGCATCACAAAAACAAAATTTCAAATTTGAATAATCACGTGAATGACTTGTCCATACCTTTTCAGGAATCTTTTAGTCTATTGCAACTAATGGTGACCGATTTACCAAATAGAAAACCATAGTGATTGTTTCTGCTCACAACTCTTGTGGCATCTTGGCATTACTGAGCATGCTCCTCAATCTTTCTAGAAGAGTCATGTTCATGTGTTCAACCACGTCATTTTGTTGGGGAGTATAAACGGTGTTTTTATGCCTTTCGATCCCAACATCCTTGCAATATTTTTCAAATTAAAGATTTGAAATCGCCTCCATTGTCTGTTCTTAAACACTTTATTGTCCTACCAGTTCTCTTTTCAACTAAAGGTCTAAATTTCTTAAATACATCAAATTTTCTTTTTAGAATAAATACCCACACCTTTCTAGAGTAATCATCTATAAATGTCACAAAATATTATGATCCTCCAAAAGAAACAGTAGGGGATGGCCCCTAAACATCTGAAGGGATATAATCTAGAAAACCTTTACTTGTGTGAATCCTTGTTTTAAACTTCTGTCTACACTGCTTTCCAAGAACACAATGCTTGTAAAAATTCAAATTCAAAGACTTTAACTCTGGAAGTAACTTACGGTTTATCAGTACCTTGAGCCCTTTCTCGCTCATATGACCTAGTCGCTAATTCCATAAATGCGTAGCATCATTTTCTTCCTTAGATACCATCATTTACTCATTTATCTGAGTGCTTCCTTCCAGCTTGTAAAGGTTTCCAATATTTGTAGCCTTCATTACCACCAAAATGCCCTTGGACACCTTTAATGCTCCACCTTGACCTGTAAATTTATAACCTACAGAATCCAAATCTCCCAAAGAAATCAAATCATTTTTAAATTCATGAACATGTCTTACATTTGTCAACGTCCTTACAATACCATCAAATATTAATCTTAATGCTCTCGACCCCAACAGTCTTACAAGAAAAAATGTTTCCCATAAGAACAATACCACCATCAACAACTTGGTAAGAAAAAATCCAACTCCTATGTGGACACATGTGAGGTGAAGAACCAAAATATAATAATCAATCTTCATGATATTGTGAGACATTAAAAATAGATAAAACTTCATCAACCATACATGAACTTGTTTCAACTGGATTTTCTTCCTTTTCAAAGTCATCATTGGATTCTTGCCTCTTCCAACAATCTTTCTTGAGATGCCCTAATTTATTGCAATAACAACATTTTAGTTTACTCTTTTTTCCTTTTGACTTAGATCTTTATGTACCTTTTGATGTCTCCCCTCTTTCTTTGGATTGACCCCTAACCACCATTGCTTCAGGTGTGGAGGATTCTATACTGAATTTCCTTCATAGCTCCTCAGACAACAAGGATCCCATAACATAATCACAATCAAGAGTGTGAGTTGTGATAAAGATAATGGAAGTGACTAAGTAGTCCCACAATTTAAGCAATGAACACAACAACATAACTACCTTGTCATCATCATCGATTTTTACATCCATACTAGTTAATTGTCATATAAGAGTATTAAAAACATTTAGATGATTGGCTATTTTGGTACCTTTCTTCATCCATAAACTATATAATTGTCTCTTCAAGTATATTTAGTTTGTTAAGGAGTTTTTCATGTAAATGCTCCCAATTCTGCTCCATAAGTCTGTTGTGGTTTCCTATCCAATAATATTGAATAAAACATCATCTACCAGACACATCCTAATGGTGCTAAGAGATATCACATTCAGATCTTCCCAATCCTTATCTGTCATACCCGTTGGTTTCTTTGTCTTTCCTACCAACACCTTATACATACCTTGTTGCACCAATAGATCTTGTATCTTGAGCTTCCAAAGCTCGAATTTATTCTTCCCATTAAACTTCTCCACCTTGAACTTAGTGTTGGAACATATATATTTTTCTAAACTTTAGACTTAGATAATTTTCATTCTTGTTTAAATAAAGACAAATGCGCACTTGAATATCACCATGGATAAAGTCTTCCGTTGAATCCAACGATCTGAAATCCTTAAACGTTATGGAGCTTCCCACTCGTTAAAAGGTCAAATCACTAAAGGCTATTGTCGAAATGTCGGGTTTCGGGGTTTCGTGACACTAACAGTCTAACATGTAAGAACTCCAAAGTCCCGATATACGAAGTCGCGAAACTATCTTAAGTTAAACCGGGTTATTTTAAGGTTAAGAAGAATTAATGATTAATAAATCTTATCGCGATTTCGCGTTTCGGGGATCCTAACATATAGCGACTATCGATATCCTGGGACCCGAAACCCCAAAATATTTGAGGTTAATCATGATTAATTAGGGCGNAAACCGGGTTATTTTAAGGTTAAGAAGAATTAATGATTAATAAATCTTATCGCGATTTCGCGTTTCGGGGATCCTAACATATAGCGACTATCGATATCCTGGGACCCGAAACCCCAAAATATTTGAGGTTAATCATGATTAATTAAAAAGGGTTAAACACAATTAAACTTAATTAATCATATCGTGATTTTGCATTTCGTAAGTTATAGCTCAGGTTGTTATAAGATCTCCCGAGAGCCAAAATGCCGAAATTTACTTAATGATAAATATGATTAACCGATGCTTTAACAAATATTATCTCTTAATTAATCCATCACTTAATTATGACTCAGATAAATTCAAATTTTGTATGTGCTTTTCCTGAGCATGAACGACCAAAAATAAATGTCATTAATAATGCCTTTACGACAATCATTCCAAATAAGATTTTGAGCCATTGCTTGAATCTGATTCATTAAAGAAAGTAAATATGTCGTCAGTGAAGGTATTGGTTGATCAATGCGATTAAAGGAAAAGGGATGTGAATTTGAATTTCATTATGTGTTTTACTGAGCAGTAAGTTTTTCCAGCTGAAGGATTTTACGCGTTTCCTGTGGCAGATAACAGAGTTCAAAGGCTTGATACCATGGCTCCATGGAAAGCACCTAAAGCGACTAGTGAAAGTTTGAGCCAGAATGCAGATGTTCTCTCCAACACCTCGCCTAGAAGCATAGACATCGTCAAATCTTGGACGCAAGTATTCAACATCTTACAATATGAATTGGTAAATTGCCCTGATGATGTGTAGGCTCTACAGGAAGGAAAACACATCTCATTTCTTTTTACCGTGGGTACCTATTATACACACAATAGAAGAAGGGTAATCTTTTGACTGGGTAAAGATATTATCGGACAGTTTGGTTCAAGATATTGCAAGATATCAGTCACTAAGAGCCAAGGGGAAACTGACCCAATTTTTCATGTCGGCTTATATAATGGACGTCGTCTATTTCATGATGCCTTTTCTACTGATGAACTAGAGATGGACTCCAGATAGTGCCGAACCCATACATATTTATCATTTGAAGCTTTGGGAAGAAAAGGAAAAAGACTTCTTTAATGAGATCTGCAACTAGGTAGTGGTGCTGATGCACACCGCCATATATGGCTACCCACCTCCCAGAATCTCCGACAAAATTGTGACTAACCTGGGTAGAATAATAGACTGGTACATCAAGGAACACTTTTCCTATATTAGGGTTTTGGGTTGTTCAGTTCCTCCATATGCACTGCCACAATTTTTACCAAACCGACTAGGTGTGCCGAGAGGTCGCACAACAAACTATGCTTGGTGGGGTTAGTAAGGAGCTCAAAGCAGTACAGAAAAAGGTATGGCCCTCTTTTCCCCTACAGATTGGTACATTTTCCCTACTGGATTTCGGTCACTCTAAAGTAGAGGCTGCAACCTTGGAAGAAATAAAGCTGGTCAACATTGAATTCAATAAGAATGACCTGCATAAGGTCATGGGTAATCACATGGCCAGATGAAATTTGAAAAGGTATGAAAACGAAGATTCTCCTCAAGACGAGATTTTCCAAGGAGCGAGATCCTATCCAAAGGTCTTGAGTCAGGTTTGAGATCTGTCTCCTGATAAAATGATTGAGTTTTATGACTTCCAGAGGCACCAAAGAAGTAGCCTCCTCCCTAAAGTATTACAAGCAGGAAACCTGATGTCTTCATCTGCACAACAAACGGAGACCCGAAGCTCAGAAGAAGTAAGCTCCAGTGGACAAGAAATACAGGAAAATTTGGAGAAGACTGAGGTGTCGACTCAGAAAGAAGATATCCCATCGAAAAATGTATCAGGTGACCAAGCCAAAGATCAAGCTGAGACACTGACAAAGGAGGGAGAAGAAGGACCACTGTTTACACCAGATAAATCAACTATAAATGCGGTCGGGAAACAAATGTCCACTAAAATTGGCAGCCCCATCCAGTTCATCAAACCGTTACAATTCACCAGAAGAAATCCAAATGCAGAGGTAGTATTCATAGAGGAACTCACACCCATTTCGATTGAAGAGTTGCCTCTTTCCAATTTCTTTTTTAGCAAGAAAAGGAAGGTTGTGGTGAAGAGAGAAATGCACCTAAAGGAAGGTTCAGCTGTCAAAATACATAGGGTGTGAATCGATGGAGAAACCTTGGAGGAGGTAGACTTTGCTGAAGAAGTATAAGGTTCACTGGGGGATTTTGCAATAGCTAACCAGTTTTCAGCTAGAAATTTGAAAGAATGACTGAAGTAGAAAGATCTACAAATAAGCCAATTGCAGAATCAAATGAAGAATGTAGAAGAGAATGTTTGGATCGAGGTCAACAAGGGCTTCGAGAAGATTAGAGCTAGCGACAAAAAAGAAATCCAACAGCTCAAATCCAACATTGAGGATATGCATAGGAATATATAGGTGAGCCAAGGATAGGCCACCCAACAGGAGTATTTGGTAAGGAAACTACAAGCCAAAGTAAGCTCTACCAAAAACATGATTGTAGATATAACAATGTTCCAAGCTCAGGCATTGGAAGTACAAAAGAAATTGGAAGCAGCACAACAAATCCTTCTCACTAAAGTTGAAACTATCCAAGATAATTTTCGGGTGATAGATGAAGCATTAAATAACATTTGTTTAAAAGAGAGAGAATCTATTTCTGCCTGGACTACCTTCCAAGAAGAAGTTGTGTCGTCAACAAAAGAAGGAGTAGCTATGGCTTCCAGATTGTCCATTTCAGAACATAACATAGGTGAGATAATACTAAAGACCTAGGAATCTAACATAATTGAAGGTAGGAAAATGGCTGAAGAAGTGAGGGAGTCTTGTGAAGAGGCTTTCCACTCACTCAACAAAGAATCATTAGGCCTTGATAAAGAATATAGACCTGGAGTATTAGTACAGATTGACATAACAAAACATCAACTTGACATTAAGACAAATATGGAAGAGGCTCAAGCCGAAATTTCACAGATAAAATAGGTTGATATTATCCAGATAAATAAATGGCTAGTGAAGCCTAGCCTGCAACTAAAATCTATAGTTTCAGAAGATAGACGAATGGAAGAAATATTGCCTCAATTAGAAAATAAATTATATATTTTTGAGGCTAATAACTTAACATAGGCCTCTAGGCTGTTGGCGCAATTTGTGGGCAGATGCATCAAATGTATTGAGCAAAGAAAAGGTAGTACCTATGGAAACAAATGAGATAACCTGTATATGTTATTTGTTTTCGGAGTTGGAGGAGAGAGAAAAATGCCTCTTCCAGCACAATGAGGAGACTGACAAAAAAGATGCAAGTGAAGTGTTTCACATTTTACATTTTGTAATTTTTACTATTTTAGAAATAAAGGGAATTCCAACCGTTTAAGGTTGGGAACCTTTTGTATAAATATAACTTTCTAAGGTTAATCACGGGCTGCTTCTTGCCGTATTGTGTTGAACAACTGAGAGGGGGGGTGAATCAGTTGTCACCATGCTTAAACACTTATGCTTCTTTTAAACTATTTACAAGGCACTCAATGGTGATCACAATAATGCAGGGAAATGAACAATGGCACATTTAGCATCAATCACATATATGAGAAACACAGAGACAGATATTTCCCAAGGAAACCCATACAGGGTAAAAACCTCTTCTTCTTTATATGATAATTATTATTTACATTCTTTACATTATCATACATTTGAGCACCAACTCATTGTGAGGCTACAACCTCTGTTTTGCAAGCTGCAACTTGCCGAGAGCACCAACTCTCTGTTTTTCTCTAGCACCCACTAGAAGGAAGCACCAACTCCCTGGTTTCTCTAGCTCCAACTAGAAGGAAGCACCAACTCCCTGTTTTCTCTAGCACCAACTAGAAGGAAGCACCAACTCCCTGTGTTCAAGCCCCCACTTGAACCTCTGAGGACACCAGTCCTCCCTAGCACCTCCCAACCTCCCTGGATTATGAATATCAAATACTGAAACCTATTATAGTGATATAGTGTTCAATAACAACTTACCAATCTCATCATTGTTCTACAAGATTTTGCTACTCATACTTTCTCGCTGTCTTCCAACATGCATCCGCTGCCCATTCTGTTCTTCTACTTTTATGCTCTGTGCACCATGACCATTCGCTGCACATTTCTTCTTTTGTTCTTTTTAGTTGCTACACTCTGATCCTTCTTCATGCATGAATCACCTTCAACAACATCCACAACAATCCCAACAACAACAACAACCACATCTCTTCTCTGTAATGTGTATTTATAGCTTTTGTGCACCTTGTGCATGCAATGCGCGCAATACCTCTGCATACTCACACCGTGCCGATATCCTCCACAACTCGAGTGCTCTGTCTAATCATCATCCTGACTCTTCAGCTTCTCTAGCCATTTTTCCACTCGTTCAACATCACTATATGTTATGTTGAGATTCCTCAGTCTCTCTGGCAGTTGAGACTCTTCATCTTCTCTGTGACAGTCGAGCTCACCTTCTCTGTTCCAGTTACAAGATTCAATGCTCATCCATCTGTCAATCACCTCCACGAGCATCTTCATCCCTCTTGAAGATTCCCAGAGACTCTTCATCTCCTTTGTCAATCACCCTGAAGTGTCTTCGAGTCCTCTGGCAGAAACCATCAGTGGTTTCTGGCAGTTACACTGTGACGTGCAACAATAGCCGTCCGATCTCCTTCAGTTTCATCTGCACCATTGGATTAGATGTGATTTATGCGTTTCACACTTTCACAATTCGAAGATTTTGCGATGAGGCATCTTGACTCTTCATGTTGCGAGCTCCGAAAAGGAGCTTGGCTGCTCTAGCTCCCTCCTCTACGTGACCACACGCGGTGACCACCGGTTATAGTGATATTTCACCTTTTCGGTATTTCGACATTCATATGATCCCGTGTCTTGACACTTCATATCACGATCTCCGAAGCTCCGAGGCAGAGCTTATCTGCACTAGGTCCTTCCTCCACGTGACCACACGCGGTGACCATAGGCTACGATATAAGGCGCTGCGAACTTATGGTCCTCATCGACCCTGATCGATGGTCCACAATCTTGATGAATCAATGGTCCAGATATTTTCACGATCTCGCATCTCGCGGTTCCTTAGATGTGGGTTCTTATCACTCCAAGTCGCGATATGCGAAGCTCCGAGATGGAGCTTAGATCAACGGTCCAGATCTCATCGTGAATTCGCATCTCATGATTCCTTCGATGGAGGTCCTTGTCACTCCAAGTTGCCATAGGCGAAACTCCAAAATGAAGCTTAAATCAATGGTCCACGATCTCAATGAATCTATGGTTGCGATTAAATCGTGATTTTGCATATTGCGATTTCAATGGTCATATTTCTTGCCTCTTCAAGTCGCGAGTCGCGAAACTCCGAAATGGAGTCTCGGATCAACAGTCCCAATCAACACTTGATCTGACGGTCATCAGGAATTGTAAATGGGATCCAACAATGAGAAATGCTACATCTCCTCCCGAGCTTACTTTGTTCCGCTTACTCTGATCTTGCCATCGCTGATCTTTTCCATCGCTGATCTTTGTCATCGCTGATCTTTTCCATCGTTGTTCTTGCCATCAATGACAAGCTTACTCCCAACTGTAAACCTTCCAACAATCTCCCCCTTTGGCATTGATGGAAACAAAGGCAACCCTATTCTTTTCTCCCCCTTTGACATCAATGTCAAAGAAAACACGCTCCCCGTGAGCAGTTGCATTAATTTTAGGAGGTATTAGATATGCAACCAATACAAGACTCCCCCTAACAGGATGGACTCTCTTAGATGTGAGACGGGATGACACCCAGCTTCTGTCTGAGATATTCAAATGGTGTCTTTGTTAGAGGTTTAGTAAAGATGTCTAC
>JASDQU010101024.1:213644-258227 GCA_032191745.1 Picea mariana
TAGGTTTGGGTTCATTCGTCGCTGGGGTTGACAGATTGGTCGACAATCTTCTTTAATATATATTTTGTGAGTACAAAGGTCAGGGGAGATTCCCTTCATGTCTGTGTAATCCCATGCGAATGCTTCTTTATTTTCCCGAAGTAACTTCATCAACTGTTGTGTTTCAGCATCTGTCAAATGAGGGTTTATGTTTAATGATTTGCCAGGTTCAATTTCGACCGATATGCTTTTGGAGGAGATGGTTTTAGGTGTTTGAGGTGGGCTTTATGTACTGAGGTTTTCTTGATTATCAGACTCCATTATTGCAGTTAATTGATTATGAATTTGTGGAGTAACAGAGGAAGTCTCGCAAATAAAATTATTAATGATTTCGTCCTTAGTAAAGTATTTCAAACTTAAAGCTTGTCCGATAGTCAGAAGAGGTTGAGTAGGTTGATCCTCAAGGTCTACCCAAACAGAATTGTCATTACTGGCCAAGAGTGTGGCATGAGGATAAAGTGTGAGCTGCTTTGTTTCATAACCATTTGAAATCGTCATTGACCCTGATCTACAGCTGATAAAAGCATCTGTTGTGGCTAACCACGGTCTGCCCAGAATTAGAGGGTGGCCCCCCAGCTTTGTTTTGGGCTGCAACACTGTAAAATCGACTGGATAATTCCAGGATTCCATAGAGATGCTGAGGTCTTCAATGAGTCCTTCTAGTTTAATTGTGGAACGATCAGCCAATTCTAGGATGGTAGGGGTCTCTCTGACTTCATCTTGTAATTGTAGCAGTTGTAAAGTCTCTAAAGTCATTATATTGATTGTTGCACCAAGGTATACTAGGACATGAGGGATTATTGTTTTACCAACTTGAAATGTAACGGTAGGGTGGTCAGGATTGCCATATTTGACTGGGGGAGTCTTGCCTGACATTAATGCAGACAGATCTCCCATAACATGAACTGTAAGGGGATCCTTGGTTTTCCTACCAGGCTTTTTAACACAGATATCTCTCATTGTCCTAGCATAAATAGGTACGTCGTGGAGTGCTTGTAAGAGGGGAATTTTAACATATAAATTCTGTAATTCCCCTAAAAGATTAAAGGCTGGTGGTTCAGGCGTTCTGGTTAAGGCTAAACGCTCAGGAAATGGTGGTGTTGCTGTTTCAGCAGCATTGTCAGAGGATGACTGTACCTTTTCAGGTGCATCATGCTCTTGTGTTTCCTCTTTGTCAAGAGAGGTAACATCAGCTATGGCTGGTTCCACTACTCTCCCAGATCTTAGGTGTATATCGTTGCATTGTGCAGGGAGGAGAGAAAGTGTGGACGGATTATAAATGTCAATGCACTGAACAGCTTTATTATTCGGGTTGGGGTTAGTTTGAACAGGAAGCTGGGGTCTCATTGTTTGGTTATTTGGAGGAATGCCTGCTGGCAAGGAGAGAGGTTGTGAGAATTAGGGTAGTTTATTTTGAAGGGCAGGTTGTTGTCCTCTCCAGTTTTGGTTCCATTGATTCTGATATGGCTGTTGTTGTTGTGGAGGCCAGGGGGTCCATGTTGAGGGATCAACAAAGGGTGGGTTATTTTGCTGCATGGGTGGGCAAGTTTGCTGCATGGGTGGGTAAGTTTGTTGTATGGAAGGATAGTTCATTTGATTAGTGTATTGCATTTGATTGAAGGGGGGGTAATTCATTTGATTAAATGCAGAATAATTATTCCAACGATTAGGAGATGCAAACGGTGCGTTAAAATTCATACCTTGTGCTCGTGGTTGCCATTGCCTCCTCTGAGTCATTAGATAGACAGCTTCAACTTCTTCGTCCGTTGGTTGTAACGCTACCTTGATCCCTGGTAAAGATGGACAGTTTTGGGTATCATGATCTTTGTCGCAGGGTATCCATTTGTGACAAAAGATAGACAAGGCTGCTTCTACTTCTGCTTGCTTTTTCTTAATCTGCAGGGTATCCATTTGTGAGGCAAAAGAGCTAAGCATTTCATTTTTAAAATCTTCAAGTAGATTACCTATCTCTGCTCTTGTTGCTCCCCCGCTGGCTGATTTTTGGACTCTAGAAAATGTAGTGTCCCTGCTGTTCAATCTGTTTCTTGAAGCTCCCCTTGAACATATTTTGCATAAATTGACAATCTCATCATATGATTCCTTGGATATGTCCCCTTTCCCAAGCATGTTCAGCATATCCAGAGAGTCATCCCTTACCCCCTTTAATAAGATAGTTTTGAGGATATCCTTTCTTACATTGGGATGACTGGATCTTTGTAGATTGTATTGGAGCCTCTCTACAAAGTCTTCTAGATTCTCATCTTCCTTCTGCATCATTTTAAATAGCTCCTCCTTCTTTTCCCTTGTTTGGCAGTAATCCTGGTATTTGTTTAAGAATTTCTGTTTCATTTGGTCCCATGTTGTGATTACATGGCTCCCAAGACTCATAAACCATCGTAGTGCATTCCCTCTTAGTGTTGCTGGAAATAACTTCAGTTTCTGAGCATTAGAAATGTAATTATAGCTTCTACATAATATATCAAATTCAAACAGAAAATCATCAGGATCCTTTGAAGATAACCCATGAAAATTTGGCAATGCTGAGCGTGGAATGTTTTTCATGGGGGCTGCTCCTCCAGGGAGATCGCCTATAGGGAATCCTAATGTAGAAAAGGAATTTTAATCTTTTACCTCTGCTTTTGCCTCTTCTTCGTGATGTAAGTACTCATCCATGTTTTCTGGCTGCTCACCTGTTGCACTTGCTTTGTCCTCAATATCTCCTACTGGCTTCTGGACTGTCTCCGGACTCCAAACTTCTTTCCCTGTTCCGAAAATTGCTCGAAATGAAGGCTCAGAATTCTATTTTTGAAGGTTTGGTCGTTGAGCAGCAGATTCAGACTTGCATGCAATGTCGTCAATGAAAGTCTTTCTTCCTCCTTTTACTTTTCCTTTTCCACCTGTAGGGTTAGTGTCTTTGGGGTTTTTGGGGTCTTTCATGCATTCTTTTTATCTAAAGAAAAGAAATCATAAGTGCTTTTGAAATCTATAGCTATCTTCCCCGGCAACGGCGCCAAAAGGTTGGTGACTATAATTTCTTAATTGAATTTTAAACAACTAAGTGAAACATAAATTATCAACCCAGGGAAGTCTTTTATTTCAAAGATAACCACGCACTATATATGCTCAATTCCAAAAGAATCTTAGTGTTGTAGTAAAGAAACTTATACTAATCTTACTTGCTCAAACAAATTGAAGTTCTGTATTAAATCACAGGAAAGTAACCTCCCTATTGCAAACCTTTAAAGATCAATTTAAGAATACTGGATTACATTTAAAATAATACTTGCAATGGGAAAGAACAACTATTCTGCAATCAGAGAACAGGACCCTTACTCTCAACAGAGACTTCAGCATTAACACTCTTTCATGAAAACAAAAATGCAGAAAACAATTAACTCTATTTGACAGAAAACAAAGCCACCTAGTTCCTTTCTTTCTAAGCAGGAACATTGAGCCTTACTTCTGTTAGCACACTTGTGAAGTTGAGTTTTACAGAGAACAGAGCAGTCTGATCCCTTCCTTTCTGAGCAGGGATTACTAACCCAGTTTCTGGCTAGCATTAATGAAGATCTACAGAAAACAGGGTGTTTTGGTTCCTTCCTTTCTGAGTAGGAACCCTTAACCCTATCCCTGGCTAACACACTTGCAGAGGGAAATGAAATCTACAGAGGACAAGGTGTTGTGATTCCTTCCTGTCTGAGTATGAACCCTTTAACCGATTCTTTGGCTAACACACTTGCTGAAGGAAATGAAACCTACAGAGGTCGAGGTAATTGGATTCCTTCCTGTCTGAGAAAGAACCTCTTAACCGAACCTATGGCTAGCACACAGCAGGAAATGAAATCTACAAAGGACAAGGTGTTGTGATTCCTTCTTGTCTGTGTAGGAATCCTTTAACCAAACCTCTGACTAGCACACTTGCAGCAGTAAACAAATCCTACAGAGGGTATGATGTTCCAATTCCTTTCTGTCTGAGGAGGAACCTTTAATCAAATCTCTGCTAGCATGAAACCATCACACAAGATTGCTGATAAAAGAATCACAAATTCCATTCAATAAACTAAGACAGAGTCAGTAGTGTTTCAGCAAAGCAAAATTCATAAAACAATGTTTCAGCACACGACAATAAACAAAGCATGGACAGAAATTATACTAACACACTTCTAACTAATGGGTGAATCTTTTGATGAAGGTGGGCCCTCCCTTCTCACAAGATTCCCCTGGAATGGGAAATCTTAGAGACGAATAATCAAAGCAGTTTTATATTCATCTGTCGAAATATCACATTACAAATTAAAAGAATAGAATATGTCCCGCTTCTCTGGAGTTGCTTCAATACCAAAACTTGGATATCTCGAATGGTGATTTCCTCTGATTTAAAGAGGAAATCCCTTCGATACAATCGTTACAATGCATCTCAATCCAATCCTAGATCGGATCTTATTTCTAAATTAGCATAGGATGTCCTGATTCCACGCAACTGAATGCTAATACAGGAGCTAAACAAGGTATTGCTGTTACGGCTGGTGTAACAGCTTCTTCTCATCGTTGCTGATGTTGTTTCAGCTACGTGAATTGCGCTCTGACTATTGACTGCTGACTGTGGCGGCTTCCTTGTGTTTCAGCATCGTCGGTTCTAGCATTTCTTCTGTGTTTCAGCATCTACAACTCTGGACTGTGTGATAGCTCGTGTTTCAGCATCTTGCGACCTCGGACTATATGGTTGCTCCGGTTTTCAGCATCTGCGACCTCGGACTGTGTAGCAGCTCCGTGTTTCAGCATTGGTTCTGTGTTTCAGCAATAGGCCTTGAATGCTAATCTGCAGTTAAGGACACTTATGCACTTCTAATCAATATTTAAGTACGAGAGTGAATTAAAATATCATGCAAAACAGATTAAACGTGTAGTAATGAGAAAGGACGTTGTATACCTTTGAGATGATTAGACAAAGTGATAGTATAGGTTCAAATATGGATGATCAAGGGTATAATAATGGCAAAAAGTATAGGAAAAAAGGTGCATAGTGTGGTCCTAACATTGGTATGGTTACATTATTTTCTTGATGGATACCATTGTTTGATGTGTTGTGAATACTTAGGGAATTCTTGGTATGCATTCTATGATGTGGTTCAGTTTGGTTGATTTGTTTGATGAAGTGAGAGTTGTTTATACATGATTGAGATAGCATTCATATTGATTTTTTGTGGAGCATGAACAAGCTATTGGAGAGATTAGATGTGTTGTGACTAGCTAGTGGGCAGATTGGACATTCAAAGATAGAAGAGAATGATATATTATTTGGAGATGATCTAAGTTGATCTTGAAGGATAAACCCTAATAGCTCAGAAGGTATACGTAGGCTTCTATATACACTGGTTGCGTACATATGCGGGCTATAGTGAGCCAGGGCATGTACACACATTGGCTGCACTATTGACAAGTTGCATACCTGTTGACAGATTGATATTTGTTGAGGATTTTTTCCTCATCTCAGTTGGTGCTGAGGATGTAAGTTGAGTCTTGCATTATAGAGCTGGTGCGCTTGTAGAGTTGTACTCTATTCAGTTGTTTTTGACAAACCCTTGAATTGTTGTTCATAATAAAAATAAAAATTGTACATACATCTTGTGTTCTTTGTGTTCCTTTTGGTGATGACTTGTTGATGATATATTATTGATATATGTTGCTGATATATGCTCACATCTAACTGGTTATAAATGACATCAATGGGTAATGGGTAAATGTTGAATGTTAACTAAGAAGTTTTGTGTAAGAGGGATGTTTTGGGAAAAAGATCCCCACAATCATTCACCCCCTTCTAAGTGTGGTAGGTGTGTCCAACAATTGGTATCAAAGTGGGCCTTCACTACAAGCCTTAACAAGAATGAAGGAGATCCATAGACACACAAATGGATGATGAAGTTTCAATCCTTGATGAGGAAAACTATTCTACTTGGATAATAGACATGAGAATACATTTGAAGGAAATGGGAGAAACTATTTGGAAGGCAACCATTGGTGGATTAGTTTCGTTGAAGAACAAGTCAAAGTTTGCAGCTCAAAGGGAAGAAAAGAAGAATAATGCTTGGCTCTCAAAACAATTCTTAGTGGACTCTCAAGCCCTATCAAAGAGAGCATGGGACAATGAAATTTCACCAAGGATCTATGGCTAAAGTGATGCACAGGCGCACCACCCAGGGCACGTCCGCGATCACCAGGACCTTCTTTTTCCCTAGTCCCGAAGAGCTAATTTGCTCCTCAAATCCCTTATCGGGACTTTTCTGCACCCACAAGATGCTCCTTTGAAGACCTCCCTTAATCCTATCAGGAAAACAGATATAGTGTGGTCGTGAGTCTGGGACTCACGGTATCGGGTATCACCAATCCTCGAATCCCGATGGACCTTTACCTCCTGATTTCCTTTCTTATCGAAATTCCACCCATCGGGAAATCGGTGCTTGCAAGGTCGTGAATCACACACCTCGCGGATTCCCGATCCTTGATCTCCGACGCCACCTGCCGTTGACCGCTGCTAGGCTCAATCTTCAGACACCTGTCCTCCACTTATGCCTTGATCTGTCGGGAAATCGCGTTTCGGAATGTCGCGATTCCTGATGCACATATTCACAGCCCTTTCCAAATGTCGATCCCTAAAATGCGATGCCACCTGTCCTCTGCTCACGGCAAGGCTTGGCCTTCTGACACCTGTCCTCCACTCGACACAGTGACTATGTGGTTATCGCATTCGCGATATCGTGACTTCTCTAGTCGTGAGTCTCTCGACTCCGAGAACTCCGAAATGCCGAACCTCGATGCACGTGTGAGCTCTCTCTTCTCCACGTCACTGCTCCTCGTCGCTCTATCGGGTATCGTGAAATCGCGACTTCTGTTGCAACGATTTCCTTGCACTCAGAAATCCTGAAATGTTGAACCTCGACTCCTTGGGATCTCTTGCCACGTGTCCCTCCGATCAATGGCTTTGACCACATCGAGAAATCGTCGATCGCGATTTCAATATGCAAGCGTTTCACAACTCCAGAAACCCCGATGCCTCCAAACGCTGACTCGCCAGGATCTTCCGCCACGTGTCCTCACCAATGAACAGACCAAAGATCCCATCAGGAAATCACGAATCGCGATTCCTTGAGGTGATATTTCTATGTCCTCGGAAACCTCGATATCCCGATGGACTGAACCCCGACGCTCCCTGGCTCCTTGACACGTGTTCTACCGAGATCCACGGCTGAGATCCTTTCTCGGGATTTTGAGACTTTCAAGGTCTCAATTCTCTTACCTTATTAAACCCTGATGTTGCCAATATCTCGATGACTCCTCCTCTGTTCACTGGGGCTTAAACCCTGCGCAACTCCCCGAGATCTAACGGCTGACGGGATTTCACTTTTTCCTCCGTGAATCCTGACCGTCGATTTCTCCTCCTCGAGAATTTCTCCAGAACGATTAAGTGTTCTTCTGAAGATTTCCCTCCAAGACTATGCCTGCAACCCCGGCTTGGCTTCAACAACCCTAATCAACTTCAGAGAGAATGAGAACAAAAGTTCAACTCCTGGGCCTCATCAACGCACTCCTTGTGGATGAATTCAACTGTACACTCTGCAGGAATCTCCTAGCTCAGATTGAGAAACAATTGAAGCTCATTCCTCTCCTCTCAGACTTCAGTTTAAACCCTGAAATCACATGCACAACATATTCAAAGCAAATGCATAACCAGAAAGCAACATAAATGAGCACATCAACAATACACAGAGAAAACAACACAACCCAGGGTCTGAATCAAAGCTCATTCTATTAATTCAAACTGCCTGTACATGGGTTTTCTTCATACAATTCTCTGCTTGCTCTTCTCATCTGAATTCTTTCTTGATAATGTTACAATGATACAACGAGGGTGTCTATATCCGTTTTCCCTCCTTCCACCTAAAACTGTCTAATCTAGAAATAAATCCTATCTACCTGCATTAACTAGATTAAATGCCTTCTACCACTTCAGACAAGAGCGTATGGCTTGAGTTTTGATACAACATACAAAAGGTGCTCCTTCATAAAGGATTCATTAAAGGTTTTGCGCTTCAATTTCAAAAAGTTTTCAAAGAATATTTCATGTGTTAAAAAACACATGCGCTGCCTCCATGCTTACTTTGGGTAGTTGCAATGCTCCTACATCATAAAGCTAGAGGAGACATATCAAAGAAAGAAGGAGAAGGAAGAAATTGAACATCACTCCATCAAGACCACTAAAAGTAAAGAATCTTCAAAAACTATTGATTGTATTATTTCTAAATGTGATCTTGAAAACATTTCAAGTGAAGACAAAGAATCAAGTGATGATGGCACAAAGAAATATCTTGAAGACATTTCAAATGAAGGAAAAGAATTATGTGTTGATGTTGGCAAAAAGGAAGACCGTGAAAATATTTCAAATGAAGGTAAAGAACCCTCAAAAACCCTTGATTGCAATGATGATGATGAATTTTTCTCTACAAGTGAAGAAGAAGATCTAGAAACAGTTTGTGTAATGTCTGATGGTAATTATCCCATGAAAAGAATAGAAGAAAATATATTAAAACTTCAGAAGGAAGTTGAAGAGGGTTTATATAGATATAGAAGTGATCATTATTATATGGACTATAACTATATTTCGGATAACACTAAGAAGTTTCTTAGGATAAGTCTAAGGCACATCTTGAAGTTAAAAGAAATGATCAAGGAAGAAGAAGAGAGCAATAAGACTCTATTAGAAGAAAAGGAAGAAGAGATCACAAGACTAAAGAATGGAGAATAAGATATGAATGTACATGATGATATTATCAAAAGTTTTGAAACCATTGTCCATATCAAGACCCAAATTGAAGAAGCCAAAAGAATAGAGGAACTATTGAAGAATCAAATAAATGAAAAGGAAGAGTCATGTTGTAAGCTAGAAGATGAAATTGTTTACCTTAGAAAGAAGGTGGAAAAGTCAAACAAATTCTTGAATAGCTCATGAATCTTGGATGAGATATTGGAAAGTCAAAGATCATCATGTGATAAATCATGTCTTGGATACAAAGGAGAAGATACACATGTTGAAGCAATCACCTCAAAGAAGCATGAGGTAAGTCCATTAAATAAGGAAGACAATGTTGCAAAGAAACCATCTACACAAGGCAAAGAAATTTTCAAAAGAACAAAGCAAGGAAGACATCAAGAAGCTATTCTTGGGACACCAAAGCAAATGTATGAAAGTATTTTTCAAGGGCATTGTTATTCATGTAATGGATATGGTCACAAATATTTTGAATGTAGATCTTATGAAAGGAGATATAATGTAAGATTCTATAAAATCACAAGGTGTTGGAGTTGTGATCAAGTAGGACACATTGTTGTTCACTGTAACTTCATGAGATGCTATAGCTTTAGTGGATTTGGCCACAAATCCAAGGAGTGTTGGAACAAAAGAAGAAATTCCATGATGAGGACTTCACATAACATGGCTACAAGAAGGAATGAAGTAATAAAGGGAGACATCTTTGAAAAGATGGATGCTCAGAGCTCAAGTTCTGAGGAGAAGGGTCATCTGCAGAAGTGGGTGAAGAAGACAAAGTAGCCAGATCAGAATCAAACACTGAAGGGAAGTTCAAAAGTGTTATCCACTGAGGCATACATGGGTGACACTGGTGACAGTCGCATACATACATTGGCTGACCTTAAATAGGTCACATACATACGCGCTCTGTTGTGCAGCAAGTTGCGTATATGTGGTAAAGCCTTGGGAAAAAGGAAATGCACATGAGTTGTAGCTTGATGTGATGGTATAACTCTTTGTTGCAGGATCTGACATTGCTTATTGCAGGTTCTGACATTGTTTGTTGTAGGTTTTGATGGTTCTATGTTAGATCATGTAAGGTGATGATGTAAAATATATCTTGCGTTCATGGCACTAACTCATGAGTATGGATTGATGCTAATCAAATGCTCATCTATTGGATTATATAAAATAATCTACATATTTTAAGTTTCATTGATAGATTATTGGAATCATATCTTGGTTATCATGGTGCATGCATTTTTCACATGGTTAGCATATTGGTGGATGCACATGGTTGGCATATTGGTAAATGCACATGTTGGAATATTAATAGAAGCATATGATTGATACATTTTGGCACATTGCATGATATTGATGTACATGATTGATGAACATAGGTGTTGTGCATGATGAGCACACATTTTGGCACATGATGTATTTGGTGTTAAAATAATGTAAATGCAAAGTGTATTCTTATTATTATTTGATATATTATTCATTGGATCAATCCCCATTGTGGATTGATCATGTTGGCTATTGTATAAGGACCAAATCCCCTTTTGTGGATTGGTCATAATGTAATTGTAAAATGAAAAAGAAGAAGTCAGCCCCATAATATATCAATAGGCCCTGAAACATAATAAAGGTGGTTATAACCACCCAATTTGAGAAATCGGCCCTGCCAGTGAAGACACACTTCACACGTGCCAGATTTGTATAAATAAGGAGGCTAGAGCCTCATTTAGACACACGCCTCACTTTCTCATTGAGAGACAAGTTTTAGATCTGTAGTTGGAGAAGAAAGAGAGAGAGAGTGGCACATATTTTGGGAGAGGATCTTTAGCATTAGTTTAATTTATCTCTTGGAATTGTATTGGCTATCTATAATAAGGAAGTTTTGATGGGTTTTCTTCCCCTAAAGGGTTTCCCAAGATAAATTTGTGTCTCTTGTGATTGTGTATTTCTCAATGATCTTGTCTTATGTTGTTGTTATCTATTGAAATGCAAAGAACTATAATAATGTCTTAAACATTAACATGGTATCAGAGCCAAGCTTAAGAGAGCATCTTTCGCAAGAGTGAAAAACGTCATTGTTGTCGTACATGCAAATTAAGAATTTTTGTTGGTGAGGTATTTCATCCCTAAAACCATCTAGAAAAGTGTGCCCTCACCCACGGATTACTTTGGCACTCTCAACGCACCTTTTCAATGGCTAGAGCTCTCGAAAAGTGAAACCCTAGTTTCACAAAGTACTAGAAGTACCATAAAACTAGTGTACCAAAAGTATCAAAAGTACTAGAGTACCAGAGGTACCAAAAAACCAGAAGCTCAAGTCCAGAAATCTGCAGATCGATTTTGGAGGAGAAAAAGTTGGATTTTCTCATATCCAAACACACCAAGCTACTCACCTCACCCAAGCTCACCTCCTGGTAAGTTCAGAATTTGATTTTGAGCATTTTCATTTTTCAGTCATTTTCCTAGCTTCAGGTAAAAGATGTATGCAAGCACTAATATTGTTGACAAGATGGAAGGTGTGGAAAAATTATGTTCCTGGAAGTATAGGATTGGACTCATTCTTTAAGAGAATGACCTAGCAAAATTCTTCAAAGGAGAAATTCCAGAACCTGACAATGATGTAGAAAAAGACAAGCATCAAAAGGACACAATCAGGGCCAAAATAATCATTGCAGATTCAATCAAAGACCACCTGATTCCTTCTGTGTCATCTAAGAAGACTCCGAAAGAAATTTTTTATGCCTTGACTAGACTGTATGAAGGAAAGAACATAAATCGGAAGATGAATATAAGAACTGAACTGAAGAATACAAGGATGCAGAAAGGAGAAACAATTCAAGAATATTTCTCTAGAATCTCATAATTCAAAGAAAATTTAGAAGCATTTGGAGATAGCATAGACGAAGATGAACTCATAATGAAGACCCTAAATGGTCTCACAAGACCTTGGGATGCATTCATCCAAACTATATGCGCCATAACGGATAAACTGAAGTTTGATAGTCTATGGGAAGAATGCATCCAAGATGAAATGAGAGTAGATAACCATGAAGCGCTATTGGCAAGAGATGATGATCAAGCCCTAGCTACTCACACCAAAAGAGGAAGGAAGAAACTCTTCTTCCAAAATGAGACTCATAAAGAGCCTCAACCACCAAACAAATTCAATAATAAAAAATCTCATCCAAGGAGAATTCAGAAGAAAGGACAGTGAAGGGAAAGAGATTACTCATCTGTACAATGATATCATTGTGACAAGATGGGACACATTGCGAAATTTTGTCCAGCCAAATAAGAAAAATACAAGAGAAAACATAAGAGGCACCATGCCCATGTAGTCGAAGTTGAAGAGCCACCTACAAAGATGATAAGAGAGCAGATCAAAGACCATGTCTTAATATCGGCCCTCTTAGGATATGTAACATCTGGAGAGGACACTTGGCTCATTGATAGTGGTGCATCCAAGCACATGATGAGACAAAGAAACATTCTCTCTTGTATCTTAGAAAAGAAGTTTTCTCAGAAAGTGACACTTGAAGATGATTACCAATATCCCATCAAGGGAGTGGGAGAATCAAACCGCAAATTGAATTCAGGGATTTCACTAAAAATGAAGGACGTACTATATGTACCAGGTTTGACAAAGAACCTACTCTCCATTTCATATTTAGAAAATAAATTCTTCAAAGTTGCCTTTATAGATGTAGAAGTTCTTATGTGGGCTAAAGGAGAAACCTTAAATGAAGCAATCATCATTGGAAGTGAAGAAAATGGCTTGTATAAACTAAAGGATCACTCAAAGGCTACCATGATCCATGCCATTGAAAACTCATGTGAACTTTGGCATAGAATATTAGCTCACATCAACTACAAGGCGCTACCATACATATGCAAAGTGGTCACAGATTTACCAGAACTCAAGGGTGACCTTGAAGGCATATGAAATGAATGTGCACAAGGGAAAAACACCAAGAACCCTTTTCCAAAGAGAGACAACAAAGCAGACGAAGTCCTAGATATCATTCATTCAGATGTATGTGGCCCAATGCCATCATCCTCCATTAGTGGGTATGTATATTATGTATCATTTATTGATGATTATTCTCATAAGACCTGGATATATTTTTTGAAATCTAAAGATGAAGTGTTCAACAAGTTCAAGGAATTCAAAGCCTTGATAGAGAATCTTTCTGAAAGAAAGATTAAGATACTTAGGTCAGATAATGGAGGAGAATATACCTCAAAAGAGTTTGTGAAATTTTGCAAAGATGTTGGGATCAAGAGGGAACTCACTACTCCCTATAATCCCCAACAAAACGGGGTAGTTGAACGAAAGAACAGAACGCTAATGGAAGTTGTAAATACCATGATCCATGATCAAGATATTCCTATGTGCTTATGGGAAGAAGCAACAATGGTAGTTGTATATGTGTAGAAGATATTGTCCCATAGTGCACTTGGGCTCAAAACCCTGGAACAGATGTTCACCGGAAAGAAGCCAGAGGTAAGCCATCTCAAAATATTTGGTTGCCCAGTATTTATTCATATACCGAAAGAGAAGAGAAATAAGATGGAACCTTCAGGAAAGAAGGGAATATTTGTGGGATACTGTGAGGTCTCCAAGGCCTTCAAAATCTATATACAAGGTCACCATAACATTGAGATCAACAAGGGTGTGAACTTTGATGAAGATGCAGTGCTCAAGAAATCAAGAAGATGCCAGCTTGAAAAAGTATATGAAGAGGAACCCGTAATCCCTAGAACTGCAGTGAGGGAGGTTCCCAGAGCCGTAGAACTAGTGAGGGAAGTCGTAACCTCCCCTGATGAGAAAATTCTAGAAGACCATGATATATTAGAAGTTTAAGAACCTCCTCAGATGACAATCCTCCATAAAAGGAAGCCAACTTGGGCTAGAGAGATTATGCAATATGCAGAGAATTATGGTGTTCCTAAAGGAACTATGAGACAGGTGAAAAGACCAAAGATATTCTCCAGTTATACGGCTTTGATGTGTGATCTTCTAGAGGAGGAGCCTACCTTCTTTGAAGAATCCATTCAGAGAAAAGAATGGGCAGATGCCATGACAGAGAAATACCAATCCATAGTAAAGAACAAAGTATGGGAAATAGTTCCCAGACTGAAGAGTAAAGATGTGGTATCCTCCAAATGGCTCTTCAAAACAAAACATGTTGTTGATGGAAGTATTGAGAAATATAAAGAAAGATTTGTAGCTCGTGGCTTTTCTCAAAAATAAGGCATTGACTATGAAGAGAAATTCACTCTTATAGCCAGATACACTTCGATCAGAACCATCATAGCTCTTACAGCTAATATGAAGTGGAAGTTACATCAGATGGATGTGAAGACAGCTTTCCTAAATGGTGTCATTGAAGAGGAAGTGTATATAGAGAAACCTCAAGGATTTAAAGTTGAAGAAAGGAATTCTCATGTCTGCAGGTTGAAGAAGGCATTGTACGGATTGAAGCAATCTCCTAGAGCTTGGTATGGCCGAATAGAAAGCTTTCTGACAAGCTTGGGCTTTACCAAGAGTAAAACAAACTCTAGCCTCTACTTCAAGGTCAAGAACGATGAGCCAGTAATATTACTGCTATATGTGGATGACTTATTCTTAACCAGAGAATAAAAGCTCATCATTGAATGTAAGAAGAGACTTGCCTCAGAATTTGAAATGAAAGACCTTGGACCAATGAATTATTTCCTAGGTCTTGAGGTATGAAAGAGTCCACAAAGGATCTTCCTTAACCAAGGGAAGTATGCAGTCGAAGACCTGAAGAGATTTTACATGTTGGAATGCAAGTCCATGAATACACCCATGGAAATGAAGCTAAAGTTGTTGGTAGACTCTTTGTTAGAATTGATTGATGCCATGTTGTATAAATAGATTATTGGATTGCTGATGTACCCGACGAACACTAGACCAGACATTTGTTTTTTTGTGAAAACCATAAGTCAGTTTCTGGTAGAACCCAGACATGTTCACCTAGTGGCTGCAAAACATGTGATGAGGTACCTTAAGGGTACAATAGATTGTGGTCTCATCTATGATGGAGATCATGATTTCACATTGAGTGGATATATTGATGCAGATTGGGAAGGAAGTGTTTTTGACAGGAAAAGCACTTCAGGATGTTGTTTCAGTTTGGGATCAACCATGATCTCATGGTAGAGTAGGAAGCAATCCAGCATTTCTCTTAGCACAGTGGAAGAGGAATACTTTGATGCATGTTCTGCCAGCTACGAAGCTATATGGCTTCGAAATTTGTTGACCAGTCTATTTGACCTAGAGATGGAAGCAACCACGATCCTATGTGACAACCATAGCTGCATAAAGATGACAGAGAATCATGTATTCCATGACAGGTCGAAGCACATAGAGATACGATATCATTACATCCGTGACATGGTGCAGAGAGGAGCCTTAAAGATTTAGTACATTAGCACGGATCAACAGGTTGTTGATGTGTTGACCAAGCCTCTATCTCATGTAAAGTTTGAGCACTTTTGAGATAATATTGGTATAGTTCGAAAGGACCTTCCTCAAAAGGGGGAGTAGTTGTTGTGATGAGACATCTCTTGCTTCCAGCCTCATTGTTGTGACGTAAAGCAAGATGATGTGATGAGAATAGAACTGTGCTTTCAGCTTGACAGTTGTGACGTAAAGCCAGTCTAGTATCCTTCTTCGAGCTTGATTGCTATGACGTAAAGTAGGATGAGTATCTTGATTCCATATTTATTGCTGTGACATAAAGCAAGACGATGAGATGAGACTAGTACTGTACTTCTGGCTTGACAGTTGTGACGTAAAGCCAGTCTAGTATCTTGCTTCCAACTTCGGTGTTGTGACGTAAAGCAAGACATTGAGATGAGACTAGTATTGTGCTTCCAGCTTGAGAAGATGTAATGTAAAGCCAGTCTAGTATCTTGCTTCCAACTTGATTACCGTGACGTAAAGCAAGATGATTACTGAGCCTCCAGCTTGACAGCTGTGACATACAACTAGTCTTGTATTATAATGAGCCAACCTCATACTGTGATGATGATGATGTATCAATTTTATACTAATACATATTGATGCAGACGATGATTGCATTCCTTTGAGAATGACGATGTTGTTGATGAAGAAACCTTTCAATGATTTATAGATACGCCAGTCAGTGTTCCAAGATGATATTGATGATGTTGTCCTCTCACCCACTTGATGTTTTTGATGATGTTGTCCTCTCTCTCTCTCACATGATGTTGTTGAAGAATACCCTTCTTGTTAAGGGGGAGTGTTAAAACAATGTAACTGCAAAGTGTATTCTTAATATTATTTGATATATTATTCATTGGATCAATCGCCATTGTGGATTGATCATGTTGGCTATTGTATAAGGACCAAATCCCCTTTTGTGGATTGGTCATAATGTAATTGTAAAAGGCAAAAGAAGAAGTCAGCCCCAAAATATATCAAGAGGCCCCGAAACATAATAAAGGTGGTTATAACCACCCAGTTTGAGAAGTTGGCCCTGCTAGTGAAGAGACACTTCACATGTGCCATATTTGTATAAATAAGGAGGCTAGCACCTCACTTAGACACACAACTCACTTGCTCATTGAGAGACAAGTTTCAGAACTGTAGTTGGAGAAGAAGGAGAGAGAGTGGCGCATATTTTGGGAGAGGATATTCTGCATTAGTTTAAGTTATCTCTTGGCATTGTATTGGCTATCTATAATAAGGAAGTTTTGCTGGTTTTTCTTCCCCTAGAGGGTTTCCCAAGATAAATGTTGTGTATCTTGTGATTTTTTATTTCTCAGTGATCTTTTCTTATGTTGTTGTTATCTATTGAAATGCAAAGAACTATAATAATGTCTTAAACATTAACATTTCATTAATCTTTTTGCTTCATGATGTATGGTATGGCACAAGGTTGATACATGGACAGGTAAAAGGATCATTATATGGTAGCATATTGTTGATATTGTAGAGAAGATAGGGGGAAACATACCCATAGGGGGAGTCATTCTTCTTCCCATGATTCTAGGAGGAGATATTTATCAGATGTAAACCTAGAAAATATCCCTATATTTGAAGAAGGAGCACAAAGGAATGATTCCAGGGGGAGTGATGGTCATAGAGGGAGCATGAGAAATGTATTTTCAGCATTACATTAGATTGATATCTTGTGTTCAAAAGGGGAGAGATTATTCAGCGGCAACAAGATAGGGGGAGCAGCCCTAATAGGAGAATGGCCCTTTGCCATTGATGTCAAAGGGGGAGAGTTAATCACATTGATGTGATTGGTGTTTATTGATGAGGAGAGATAGTCACATTGACTATTGATGTAGAGCATGCCTTGTCTACATGTTTGACATCAATAATTGGTAATTTTTGTTGACATCAATGTTGGTATTGCCATCAATGCCAAAGGGGGAGATTGTTGGATCATGTTGTCATTGATGCCAATGGTTTGATTGATTGATGTCATTAATTGATGTCAAGTGATGGATTGATTGATAAGCTTGATTGATTAATTGATGAAAAAATGTATATATATTGNTTTTTGTTGACATCAATGTTGGTATTGCCATCAATGCCAAAGGGGGAGATTGTTGGATCATGTTGTCATTGATGCCAATGGTTTGATTGATTGATGTCATTAATTGATGTCAAGTGATGGATTGATTGATAAGCTTGATTGATTAATTGATGAACAAATGTATATATATTGTCCTTGATGAGAATGATAGATGTCAAGTGGAAACTAATTGATGAATATGGATCAATGAGTTGTCATTGATTTGATGAAGATGGATCAATAAGTTGTCATTGATACATGATGCATAGTTAATGTATATGATGCAGTGGTGAATTAATGCAAAGATGAATCATTATTGTCTTATAATGATTGATAAGGTGGACAAATGGATGAACTCCAAAGAGGTCCCTGTTGCACCTCTTCTGTTACCTAAATGAGAAAAACAGAGGTGCTTACAAGCTTAGTTGGGTTAGCTAAGCAAGAAAACAATGAAGGAAAGGGTTAGAAAAAGAAACATAAAAGACTAAGCTAAGAATTAAACTAAGAAATGAAAGAACAACTAAACTATTGAGCATAAGGACATAAGAACAAGAAACCAATAAGACTCATGTCACCAATGGAAAGGATTGTATTAGTGAAAAGAAAACACCGAGAAGAAAGAGGACTTTGGGTCCCTTATTCCTCCAAGGCAGGGCTCTTGGACCCCCACAATTTGAGCTTTTCTTACAACTTTGAAAACTTGAAAGAAATGGTGAAAGAATCCCAAGATAATCCACTCAAAAGGTGATATGGATTGCCCAAATGTAATGATGCTAGTATACTCTTGATGAGAAAAGAGAATTCCCCAAGAGAATAGCAACAGCATAACCTTGCAAATTAATTCCTTGAAAATGTAGTGCACCCATGACCTTGTTTTATAGCACCACTTTGAGGTATTGTGCAACCAAATTTTAGCATGAAAAGGGGTTGTTTAGGGCATTTGTAGGTCTTTGACCAGCCACCCAGTTGGATCCAGCCGAGATTTGGATGTCAAATCAACTTGGAAGCTGAACCAAAAGTGGGTGGGAGGCCAACCAATATCATAAATGTGTCGTTCTTAGGTGTGCATAGCTTTTAGCAACCATGGTCGTGCATCATGCGCATGTTCACTTTTCTTTCATTCATGGATGGCGCATGTGCACGCGCCCTGTGTAGTCATAGTGCACCTTAATTTTATAACTGGTTGTATAGTTTTTGACCTTTTGGAAATGCTTTTTGGTAATTTTGGTCTATGGGTGAACTAATAGCTGTTTTGAAGATGCTGGATTCCTATAACCATTTGCGGACGAAATTTCAGTGATAACAGATGCCCCCTGATGGATGACGTTAGGAGCATACATATAGCTGAAATTCATCAATGTTTATTCTACTGAGAGTGTCTTTGTAAAAGAGAGAGATAGTGAGAGTATCAAGAGTGACCCGTTGGAGGGAGAAGGGAACCTGTAGGACCCAACCTTCCATAAGGTATGTAGAAATAAATTGTGTACAAACGAGGCGAGCATGCCCCATGCTCATGTCATGTAACTCAAAAAATAATGGTGTTGTATAGTAACTAAAACTGTGTGTTGATGTAGACAACTGTAGCATCCTCGGGGGCAGTTGTGATAAAGGCAGAGGACAATTCTGAGGAGGAAAATACTCTAAATAGTAGGCAATGAAACCTGTAAGAAGTATCACGGATTCTGTAGGCATTGATATCCCATCCAAGTTCAGAGGTCTTCGGCAAATATAAGAAACAACTGCAATAGTCGCAAAGTAAGACCCATTGTAGCATGAGAAAGTGTTGAAGTTGAATGTTATAGGGGTCAACGACAGCAAGGAGCAATGATGGTTCTCCCTGTGTCGTCCGAGACCTCTCATTGGAAAGGTAATGAGAGTCAAGATATTGTCACCCTTCTAGAAACTATGTTGATGTCGACAAAAGGGGGACGTGAATCCAAGAAGAAAAGGGATTTGTGAGATCTACTAGGTGAGGTTAGGAACTAAGGAGGTACATGGATGAAGTCAAGATGTATGAAGACTCAAGACTTCCCTTGGTTGGGGGTATGTGTGAAGTATAAGTGGCTGCAACCGTTCAACTAGGTCGAGTGTCAGGGGGATAACAAGACATGGGGTAAGTTGTGCCAGAGGTGGGACATAGTGAACAAACTCAAAGGGCAGAGGTAGGTGGCATGTGGGATACTCGGAGTATATGGACGATGTCAAGAGATGTATATGGCCGACCAATCTCATAAATGCGTCGTTCTCAGGTGTGCACGGATTTTAGCGACAACAGTCATGCATCGTGCGCATGTGCACTTTTCTTGCGTTTCTGGATGGCGCATGTGTGCGTGTACCCTGTGTAGTCATAGCGCACCTTAATTTTATAACTAGTTGTATAGTTTTGGACCTTTTGGAAATGTTTTTTGGTAATTTTGGTCTATGGGTGAACTCATAGCTATTTTGAAGATGTTGGATTCCTGTAACCATTTGCGGATGAAATTTGAGTGAAAACAGTCCCCTTATGGTGAAATCCCTCACGGGAAGATGCTTTGTGGATTGAGTTATCCTAGAAGAATGGTTGGAAGACCCATGATTGTATATGGAATAATGAGATAAATATCAAAGAAGTTGTTGATGAAACTATCCTAGATGGATAATGTGTGTCATGCCATTTCCGGTGGTATGTGGAATGTCACATAACTCCTCTGGGTTTGAGAGTTATGGATTTACGAAGTTGGAGGACCTGTTGGACAACTAAAAAGGGGGGTGAATCAGTTGTTACCGTGCTTAAACAATTATGCTTCTTTTAAAATATTTACAAGGCACTCAATGATGATCACAATAATGTAGGGAAATGAACAATGGTACATTCAACATCAGTCATATATATGAGAAACACAGAGACAGATATTTCCCAAGGAAACCCATACAGGGTAAAAACCTCTTCTTCTTTATATGATAAGAATTATTTACATTCTTTACATTATCATACATTTTGAGCACCAACTCATTGTGAGGCTACAACCTCTGCTTTGCAAGCTGCAACTTGCTGAGAGCACCAACTCTCTATTTTTCTCTAGCACCCACTAGAAGGAAGCACCAACTCCCTGGTTTCTCTAGCACCATCTAGAAGGAAGCACCAACTCCCTGGTTTCTCTAGCACCAACTAGAAGGAAGCACCAACTCTCTGTGTTCAAGCCCCCACTTGAACCTCTGAGGACACCAGTCCTCCCTAGCACCTCCCAACCACCCTGGATTATGAATATGAAATATTGAAACCTATTACAGTGATATAGTGTTCAATAACAACTTACCAGTCTCATCACTGTTCTGCAAGATTTTTGCTACTCAGACTTCCTCACTGTCTTCCAGCATGCATCCGCTGCCCATTTTGTTCTTCTTCTTTTTATTCTCTGTGCACCATGTCCATTCGTTGTGCATTTCTTCTTCTGTTCTTTTCAACTGCTGCACTCTGATCCTTCTTCATGCATGAATCACATTCAACAACAACATCCACAACAACAACAGCCCCATCTATTCTCTATACTATGTATTTATAGCTTTTGTGCACCTTGTGCATGCAATGTGTGCAATACCTCTGCATACTCATACCATGCCGATATCCTCCACAACTCAAGTGCTATGTCTGATCATCATCGTGAATCTTCCGCTTCTCTAGCCATTTTTCCACTCGTTCAACATCAGTGTATGTTATGCTGAGATTCCTCAGCCTCTCTGGAAGTTGAGACTCTTCGTCTTTTATGTGACAGACGAGCTCACCTTCTCTTTTCCATTTATAGGCTTCAATGCTCATCCAGCTATCAATCACCTCCACGAGCATCTTCATCCCTCTTGAAGATTCCCAGAGACTCTTCATCTCCTTTGTCAATCACCCTGAAGTGTCTTCGAGTCCTCTGGCAGAAACCATCAGTGGTTTCTGGTAGTTACACTGTGACGTGCAATAGTAGCCCTCCGATCTCCTTCAGTTTCATTTGCACCATTGGATTATAGCAACATTTCACCTTTTCGGTATTTCATCATTCATACCAGACGTGATACTCGAAATTCCATGGTGGAGCTTATCTGCACTAGGTTCTTCCTCTATGTGACCATAGGTAGTGACCACTATCTGCGCTAAAAGGAATTGCGAACTCATGATATTTATCGACCCTGATCGATGGTACATATATTTTCGCGATCTCGCATCTCTTTGTTCCTTAGATGTAGGATCTCGTCACTCCAAGTCACGATAGGCGAAACTCTGAGATAGAGCTCAAATCGATGGTCCACGTTCTAGGTGATCTGATGGTCCTGATCTTTTCGCGATCTTGCATCTCGTAGTTCCTTAGATGTGGGTTCTTGTCACTCCAAGTCATGATAGGTGAAGCTCCGAGATGGAGCTCAGATCAATGGTCCTCGTTCTTGGTGATCTGACGATCCTGATCTTTTCGTGATCTCACATCTCGCTGATCCTTAGATGTGGGTTCTCGTCACTCCAAGTCACGATAGGCGAAGCTCTGAGATGGAGCTCAGATCAACGATCCTCATTCTTGGTGATCTGACGGTCCTGATCTTTTCGTGATCTCGCATCTTGTTGATCTTTAGATGTGGGTTCTTGTCACTCCAAGTAGCGATAGGCGAAGCTCCGAAATGAAGCTCAGATCAACGGTCCTCATTCTTGGTGATCTGACAGTCCTGATCTTTTCATGATATCACATCTCATTGATCCTTAGATGGAGATTCTCATCACTCCAAGTCGTGATAGGCGAGACTCTGAAATGGAGTCCTTGTGGTGCTCTGATCTTTCACCATGCATCCTCTTGATCAACGGTCCATGACTGTCCCCGATGGATGGTCAGAATTCCTTCACAGCTTTGGAGAGTTGGATGACTCTTGAACTTATCCATCTTGCAACTTCACCATATCTTACGGCTATTGAGCCTTCGTAGATACCCCAGATCCTATGGCCCAGATCTTCTCGCGATTTCTCCACTTCGCGATTTTGTCCACCTTCACGATTTTGCCACTTCGCCATGTAATGAATGTGCAGGTCCTCCCTAATCCAATGATGGATGTACGCAGTGCTTAGATCAAACTCCCGAGATCTATTCTCATCTATTGCGTACTACTCCTCTATGAATTCATATCTGATGGTCATCAGGGATTCTGAATAAGATCCAACATTCATTGTTGCTTCTCCTCTTCCATTATCACTGTTCTTGCCATCGTTGTTCTTTCCATCAATGACAAGCTTACTCTCAACTGTAAACCTTCCAACAATATCCCCCTTTGGCATTGATGGCAACCCTGAACGGCTGCGCTAATCTGTTTGGACCTCCAACTATAGCATCTGATCCGGACCACTCCTTTTCTCCCCCTTTGACATCAATGTCAAAGAAAAAACACTCCCCCTGAGCTGTTGCGGTAATTTTATGAGGTATCAGATATGCACTCAATACAAGAATCCCCCTAACAGGATGGAATCTCTTACATGTGAGACGGTATAACACCCAGCTTCTATATGAGATATTCAAATGGTGTCTTGGGTAAAGGTTTAGTAAAAATGTCTGCAATTTGTTCTATGGTTGGAATGTAATGGACCTGAACAATCTGATTGGAGACCTGCTCTCTCATAAAATGATATTTTATGGGAATATGTTTGGTATTGGAGTGGAAGATAGGATTTTTAGACACACTGATGGCACTAGTGTTATCACAATGAATTGGGATCGGTGCAGTGTATTTTACCTCCAAGTCTGCAAGTGTATGAATCATCCATAATACCTGAGTGAAAAAGGTAGCAACAACAATGTACTCTGCCTCGGTGGTTGATAAAGAAATGGAACCTTTCTTTTTACTAAGCCAGGATACTAAGGAGTCACCCAGGAAGAATGCTCCTCCACTGGTGCTTTTTCTCTCATCAACATAGTTTGCCCAATCTGCATCTGAATAAGCAGTTAGCTGAAGATTTTGATTTCTGGGATACCACAGACCATAAGTCATTGTTTCTTTCAAATACCTGAATATGCTTTTGACAGCTTGCAAATGACTCTGCTTAGGTGCAGCCTGATATCTTCCTACCATTCCTACAACATGCATTATGTCTGGGAGAGATGTTGTGATGTGTAGTAGGCTTCCTATCATTGATCGATATGAGCTTTGATCAACATTAGGTGAATCATCATCCTTGCTTAATTTACATCCAGTTACCATAGGTGTACCCACAGGTTTAGAATCTTCCATTTGAAACCTTTTCAACATTTCTCTTAGATATTTTTCTTGAGAAATGAACATCCCTTCATGCCTCTGAGTAATTTGCAGACCAAGAAAAAATGACAGTTCTCCTATCATAGACATTTCAAATTCAAACTCCATGGCAGAAGCAAACCATTGTACCAATGAATCCTTATTACATCCAAAGATGATCTCATCTACATAGACCAATACGATGAGAAAATTATTATCCTCTGTTTTAATATATAGATTGTTGTCAACTGTTCCTCTCTGGAACCCTTTGTCTTTGAGATATGTATCCAGTCTGTGATACCAGGCTCGAGGGGCCTGCTTTAAACCATATAAATCTTTCTTCATCTTTCATAATTATTCAGGGTTATCAGACAGTTTGAAACCCTATGGTTGTTCCATATAGACTTCTTCACTTAAATTTCCATTTAGAAAGGCTGACTTGACATCCATTTGGTAGACTTTAAACCTTTTATGACAAGTATAGGCAAGAAACATTTTGATAGATTCTAATCTTACTACGGGCACAAATGTTTCATCAAAATCCAGTCCTTCTATCTGAGCATAGCCTTTATAGACTAACCTTGCTTTGTTCCTGATAACTTGTCCTTTCTCATTCAACTTATTCTTAAAGATCCATTTGGAGCCAATGAGATTTTTACCTTCAGGTCTTTGAACCATCTCCCACGTATTGTTTTTCTCAATCTAATCAAGTTCATCATTCATTGCTTTAACCCAGTGATCATCTTTGTTGGCTTCATTGAAATTCTTGGGTTCCAGCATGGATATGAAAGCTATATGATATTGTTCGGTGGTTTTGATTATCTTTCTCCTGGTCTGTACACCTTTGTCTTTTTCTCCAATTATCAGACTTGGAGGATGATTCTTTTGAATGATTCTGGAGGAGGAATTTGTAGTTGACTGCTAATTTGAGCCTGTCTGAGTGTCTGAGTCTTCATATGATTCAGAGTCTTCGTTTTCTGATTCTTGGAACTGTTCATCTTCATCTTTAGCTGTGTCTTCTGTAGAAGACTCATTACTATATACCTCTCTTGCTGGGATTCCTTCATCAATTTTTACATCAATATAGTCAACCATTTTATGCAGCCTCTTATTATAGCATCTATATCCTTTACTATTTGTAGCATACCCTAATACGATACCTTCATCAACCCTGCCATCATATTTTCCGAGGTTCTCATCATTATTCTTTATGTATCATTTACTCCCAAAGACTCTGAAGTGTTTGATTGAGGCAGGTCTTCCAAACCATAACTCATAAGGTGTCTTGTCACTTTGTGGTCTGAGGTGGGCTTTGTTAAACACATGAACTGGTGTGTGTATTTCTTCTACCCAGTATGTTTGACCAATGTTCTTCTCATTCATCATTGACCTAGCCATTTCCTGCACTGTTCTGTTTTGCCTCTCAACAACTCCATTTTGTTGTGGAGTTCTTGGGATTGTGTATTCTCTCTTGATCCCATGTTCATCACAGAATTCCTTGAAGTTTCTTGACATAAAATCTCCTCCCCAATATGATCTTACTGCCTTTAACCTCTTGCCTATTTGTGTCTCTGTTAAAGCCTTAAATATTTTAAACTTCTCAAATGATTCAGCTTTTTCTTTGAGAAAGGAAACCCAAGTAAGTCTGGAGTAATCATCGATAATCAACATGAAGTAGTTTTCTTTCCCTGTGCCTTCCTATCTTGATGGTCCACATAAATCCATATGAACTAGTTGGAGTGGTTTCTCTATTGAATTAAAGCTCTTGGACTTAAACTATGTCTTATTTTGCTTCCCTACTTGACAGGGTTTACACATTGAATCTTGGGGATTTGATATTCTCAAAAGATGTTTTATTGCCTAGAGGTTTTTGAGTTTGATTAAGTGGTCAAAGTTTAGATGTCCAAGTCTCCTATGCCATAACCAACTTTCATCATGTTTGCTTAGATGGCATTCTTCTCTATTTTCTTTCAGCACATATACATTATTTTCTATCCTTATGCTTTTGGCCACCACTTGTCCTGAGTTTACAGAATTTATCTTGCATTCCTTGGATGTGAACAACACTTCGCATCTTCTATCACACATTTGACTTACACTGAGAAGATTATGTTTCAACCTGTCCACAAGTAGAACATCTTGGGCTTTTCCTTTTCCATTACTGAAGCTCACCATCCCTTTGCCCTTTATTTTCCCTAGAGCATCATTTCCAAAGGTTACGTTTTCTGATTTGCTTTCACTTAGAGATAGAAAATTGCCTTTGTCTCCCATCATGTGTTTGGAGCATCCACTGTCTATATACCAAGGGTTCGTTTTTCTTTGAGCGGACAACACTAATCCACACTTGTCACTTTCCTTCTTCTTCCAAAACTTGACATTTTTCAGCAGGAGATTTCGAATCTGGTTCATATTCCCTTAAATGACAGTCAATAGATTTGTGTCCATAGTTATGACATATGTAGCATTCAGTCTCATTTTTCAACAGGTCAAACTTATTGGTGCAACATTATCTATTCATTGACTGTTGATTATTTCTTGACCTATTTAATTACATGTCCCTGGAGTTAATTTGGCAATTGGCAATCAATGAAGGTTTCTTACTTGGCTGCATCATTCTTTGTTGTGGCAAGTATTTATTCCTTTGAAATCTTAATTGCTCATGTCTAAATCTTAAGGAAAAATTTACAGCTTTGTGACCAAAGTTAGCATAGTAGAAACAATAGCCATAGAAGAATTCTTTGTACCTGGAAAATGGTTGTCTTCTTTGAGTAAATCGATTTCTTCCAGACTGATGACGTCGTTCAGTAGTGAGCACATTACTTCTTTGTTCTACAGATTCAGATCTGGCATCTTTTACCTTACTCAACCTAGGCGGCTGATTGTCTTCCTTTGTTTCTGCAGGATTGTTATTGTCATTGGTTGTACTTTTGACAAACTTGATGGGTTCTTCATTTCCTGGCTTACCACTGCTTGATCCCTCTTCATACCCCAAGCCAGTTTTCAGCTTTGGATTCCTTTGTTGATTTAGAATGGTGGCCAATCCTTCTGAGGCTTTGATACTTGACAGATTATGATTATACAAGGCTTGAAACTTCTCCATTTCTTTCCTCGTTTTCACTACTTCTTGTTCTAATGCTTCACATCTTGCCTTCTTTTTTGATAGTTTTTGTTTCAGAATCTCTTAGATTTTCTTTGCCTCTTCCAATTTTACTTTTAGTAGGACAAGGTCTTCATCAGGTTCTTTACTGTCTTTCTCGAACTATATCAACAATTGTATTTGCTTTTTGTTCTTGATTCTTAATCTGTCAATCTCTTCCAGTGCACTGATCAATTCTCCTTCCATGTCAACCACAACTTATTCTTCATCACTCCCTGTGCCTTTATTATCATAATCCTCTTTGGCCATAAGTATGAAGTCATTTAGTTTATCTTCAATAGAGGAGTCATTTTCTTCATCATCTGAAGGATCATCATCATTGTTTACGCATAGACTTTTCTTCTTAAAGTTTTTCTCTTTAAAGAAATTTTTTTGTTTGTACTTCTCCTCATCATCACATGTTTGATCCTTTCCTTTGTGGGGACATTTATTTGCAAAATGACCTATCCTACCACATTTGAAACATTTGAAAGGCAGTTTACCTTTGTATTTTCCTGATCTCTTCTTCAATCTCTTTGCAATTTTTTCTTCAATTTCATCGGGCTCAGAATCCTCATTCTTGTCTTCTTTAAATGATGCTTCTATGGAGGTAGGTTTATCTTTAACTATTCTCATTTCATATGCAGTCAATGTTGCTAGCAGTTGATCAAACCCTAGGGTTTTTAGATCATTAAGTTCTTCTATAGCAGAGACCTTCAGGTTGAACCTATCTGGGAGAGATCTCAAGATTTTATGAACTAAAGAAGGTTCATCAATTGTTTCACCAAGTGCTTTCATTGCATTTACCATTTCTTCTACTCTTAGAAAGCATTTTCCAACAGTTTCATCTTATTTCATCTTCAGCTGTTCAAACTGTATTCTGTAGGTTTGAAGGTTTGCATCCTTTACTTTCTCATTACCCTCATAGCTCCTAATGAGTTTACGAATTCTGCTTTTGCAAGCCCACTCAAGATAGCATTCATAGCCTTAGCGTTGAAGGTAAATTCTAGTTTGTCATTCTTATTATCTAGCACAATTGCCTTTACATAACCAATATCTACCACATCCCAGACATCTGCACCTAATGACATTATGTAGGTTCTCATTCTAACTTTCCAGAAGGCAAAGTTTGTTCCATTGAATAGAGGGGCCTTATTGGTCGAATTTCCTTCATGGATTGACATGTTTAAGCTATAGGATCTACCCTTAGATAAAGGGTGCTAGCTCTGATACCAATTGTTGGACAACTGAGAGGAGGGGTGAATCATTTGTTACCGTGCTTAAACAGTTATTCTTCTTTTAAAATATTTACAAGGCACTCAATGATGATCACAATAATGCAGGGAAATGAACAATGACACATTCAGCATCAATCACATATATGAGAAACACAGAGACAGATATTTCCCAAGGAAACACATAGAGGGTAAAAACCTCTTCCTCTTTATATGATAAGAATTATTTACATTCTTTACATTATCATACATTTTGAGCACCAACTCAATGTGAGGCTACAACCTCTGTTTTGCAAGATGCAACTTGTTGAGAGCACCAACTCTCTATTTTTCTCTAGCACCCACTAGAAAGAAGAACCAACTCCCTAGTTTCTCTAGCACCAACTAGAAGGAAGCACCAACTCCCTGGTTTCTCTAGCACCAACTAGAAGGAAGCACCAACTCCCCGTGTTCAAGCCCCCACTTGAACCTCTAAGGACACCAGTCCTCTCTAGCACCTCCCAACCACCCCAGATTATAAATATGAAATACTAAAACCTATTACAATGATATAGTGTTCAATAACATCTTACCATTCTCATCACTATTCTGCAAGATTTTTGCTACTCAGACTTCCTCACTGTCTTCTAGCATCCATCCGTTGCCCATTCTTTTCTTCTGCTTTTTATGCTCTATGCACCATGTCCATTCACTACATAGTTCCTCTTCTGTTCTTTTCAGCTACTGCACTCTGATCCTTCTTCATGCATGAATCACCTTCAACAACAACATCCACAATAACTCCAACAACAACAACAACCCCATCTCTTCTCTGTACTATGTATTTATAGCTTTTGTGCACCTTGTGCATGCAATGCACGCAATACCTTTACATACTCATACCGCGCTGATATCCTCCACAAATCGAGTGCTCTTTCTGATCATCATCGTGAATCTTCCACTTCTCTAGCTGTTTTTCCACTTGTTCAGCATCATTGCATGTTATGCTGAGATTCCTCAGCCTCTCTAGCAGTTGAGACTCTTTGTCTTCTCTTTGACAGATGAGCTCACCTTCTCTGTTCCAGTTATAGGCTTCAATGCTCATCCAGCTATCAATCACCTCCACGAGCATCTTCATCCCTCTTGAAGATTCCCAGAGGATCTTCATCTCCTCTGTCAATCACCCCAAAGTGTCTTCGAGTCCTCTGGTAGAAACCATCAGTGGTTTCTGGTAGTTACATTGTGACGTGCAACAATAGCCCTCTGATCTCCTTCAGTTTCATCTGTACCATTGGATTACAACGACATTTCACCTTTTTGGTATTTCGGCATTCATACCAGACGCGATACCTGAAATTCCTAGGTAGAGCTTATCTTCACTAGGTCCTTCCTCCACGTGACCACAGGCGGTGACCACTATCTGCGCTAAAAGGCACTACGAACTCATGATCTTCGTCGACCCTGATCGACGGTCCCCAATCTTGATGAATCAACAGTCCAGATATTTTCGTGATCTCGCATCTCACTATTCCTTAGATGGAGCCTCTCATCACTCCAAGTCACGATAGGCAAAACTCCGAGATGGAGATCAGATCGATGGTCCACGTTCTAGGCGATCTGACGGTCCTGATCTTTTCACGATCTCACATCTCACAATTCCTTATATGTGGGTTCTTATCACTCCAAGTTGCGATAGGCGAAGCTCCAAGATGGAGCTCGGATCAACGGTCCTCGTTCTTGGTGATCTAACGGTCTTGATCTTTTCATGATCTCGCATCTCGCTGATCCTTAGATGTGGGTTCTTGTCACTCCAAGTTGCGATAGGCGAAGCTCCGAAATGGAGCTCCGATCAACGGTTCTCATTCTTGGTGATCTGATGGTCCTGATCTTTTTTGTGATCTCGCATCTCGTTGATCCTTAGATGTGGGTTCTTGTCACTCCAAGTCGCGATAGGCGAAGCTCCGAGATGGAGCTCCGATGAATGGTCCTCATTCTTGGTGATCTGACGGTCCTGATCTTTTTGTGATCTTGCATCTCGCTGATTCTTAGATGGATATTCTCGTCACTTCAAGTTGTGATAGGCGAGACTCCGAAATGGATTCTTTGTGGTTCTCTGATCTTTCGCCACGCGTCCTCTTGATCTAAGGTCCACGATTGTCCCTAATGGACAGTTAGGATTCCTTCACAACTTTGGAGAGTTGGATGACTCTTGGACTTATCCGCCTTGCAGCTTCACCATATCTAACGACTATTGAGCCTTCGTAGATACCCCAGATCCTATGGCCTAGTTCTTCTCATGATTTCTCCACTTCGCGATTTCGCTGCTTCGCGATTTTGTCCACCTTCGTGATTTCACTGCTTCGCGATTTCGCAACGTCCCCATGTAATGAACGTGTAGGTTCTCCCTGATCCAACGATGGATGTACCCGGTGCTTAGATCAAACGCCTGAGATATATTCTTGTCTACTGCATGCTACTCCTCTCTAAATTCATATCTGACAGTCATTGGGGATTTTGAATAAGATTCAATGTTCACTGTTGCTCCTCCTCTTCCATTATCACTGTTCTTGCCATCGTTGTTCTTTCCATCAATGACAAGCTTACTCTCAACTGTAAACCTTCCAACAAGACCCCCATATGAAGGCTTGAATCCCCCAAGGTCAAAGAAATCAAAGTGAACTAAAAGAAAAAATCATTATTTAAATGATAAAGTAAACTGACAAAGTCAAGGTGGATTATTTAAATAATAAAGAGAAGTGACAAAATCAATAAATGATAAAATAAGGTGACAAATTCAAGAAGAATTATTTAAATGATAAAGTATTGGAGAACTTTCTATTTATGGAAAGTGGTTAACTCTAAAATAAGGAAAATAGGTTAAGTGACCTAGAAATGGGTTAAGTGACCTAGAGGATGAAAGTATACATAAGATAGCAATGTTCTCTTGTAGATCATCCTTTTTGGTGGATCAATGGAGAGTTTCTTGTGAATATCTTTTGGAGTATTGATGGAGATATTCTTGTGAGAGCATATTAGGTATGGAGATATTGAGAATGGTTGAAGATCTATTCTAAGAAAGAGAGTGAGAGGAGGATCTCATGGATGCATCAATTTTTTGTAAATATCGGAGATCTTGATGGAACAATTCTCGGAGCTTCAAAAACCCTAGTTTCTGAGGTGTACGCAGGTTGTAATGGGATAGGGATCGTACACATGTGAGTTGTATGAGGACAGGGTGCATACAATGGTTAGAATGGTGAAGACCTATGTTTGAGCTGGTGCCAAGCCCATGGATGATGAGGCATGTTCCATATCTTCATTCTATGGCCTCATATCTATCACTGAGATACTGGTATGATTACATTATTATCTAGATGGATACCATTGTTTGATGTGTTTTGAATGCTTAAGGCATTCTTGGTATCGCTTCTATGATGTGGTTCAGTTTGGTTGATTTGGTTGATGGAGTAAGCAGTACTCTTTTGATTCAGTGGTGACATGATTGCTATCGTATACTAGTTGTTTATACATGATTAAGATAGCATTCATATTGATTTGTTGTGGAACATGAACAAGCTATTGGAGAGATTGGATGTGTTGTGACTGACTGGTGGGCAGATTGGACAGTCAGAGACAGAAGAGAATGATATATTGTTTGCAAATGATATGATTTGATCTTGAAGGATAAACCCTAACATATCAGAAGGTATACTCAGGTTTCTGTATACACTGGCCGCGTGCATACCCGGGCTGTAGTGATCCAGGGCACGTACACACGCTGGCTACACTACTGACAGATCATGTACCTATTGACATATTGATATCTGTTGAGACTTGTTGCCTCATCTCAGTTGGTACTGAGGATGTAAGATGAGTCTTGCATTATAGAGTTGGTGCTCTTGTAGAGTTGTACTCTATTCAATCATTGTTGAAAAACCCCCAGATTGTTGTCCATAATAAAAAGAAAAATTGTACATACATCTTGTGTTCTTTGTGTTCCTTGTGGTGATGACTTATTAATGATATATTGTTGATATATGTTGCTGATATATGCTCACATATAACTGGTTATAAATGACAACAATGGGTAATGAGTAAATTTTGAATGTTAACTAAGAAGTTTTGTGTAAGAGGGAAGTTTTGGGAAAAATATCCCCACACTCATTCACCCCCACTAAGTGTGGTAGGTGTGTCCAATAGTTTCTGCTATGGAGTCTATTGTTTCCATAGTCTTTCATTTGATTTGTTTCTCTCACAATGGAAACATGGTGACCATAGACCATATTTCATTCATTGGCTCTCATATGATTGTCAACCATATGAATTCCCTAAATGGTTCATATATGCATGTAGTTTCACCCCTGTCGCAAGTCCATTATGTGGAAACTTGTCCCATGCATTCAACTTCGTAGCAGAAGGAATATCTTCCTTATTTTGATTTAGATATGGTAGTTTACATGGTTATCTCTTCGATAGGGATATTAGAACTTGATCTCCTTACCCCTATAGTGGCCCTCGACATGTATTTCTTCCAGAGCGTAGTTTTACAATCTAGTGAATATCTCTTGGAAGCCATGATGAAGGATTTTCCCTTGACATGTATTACTTCCATAATAGTGTCTTCTTGGAAGCCATCATCAAGTAGAGTTCTACGAGCATAAATATTTTCTTGTGTCAATCTCATTAAAAGATGAAACAGAGGTCTTGGAATCAAACCCATAGGTTATGAGCATAGTTCTATTCATGTGTCAAGCTCGTTAAAAAATGAAACAACTACCTCTCCCATTGAGTCGAGTCTTTCATTAGATCTTATACCTGAACCTTCCTTTTTCTCACCTTGGACAGTTAATATTCTTTCTTCCTCTCTCTCTCTCTTGTGAACATTTTTATATTAGTAACCAAGAGTTCTATTGGATATAGAAATTGGCGACTGAAGAAGAGCTGGCGGATGAAATGAAGCTTGGGGGGCATGTCTCCATCCCCTGGGTGTCATGGTCGAGTTAATCCCCTAGATTTTTAAGCTGGAGGAAAGGTACCAACCACCCATGGGTATCTCTTAAAACCTTTGGACTTCACATTGGGAAGTTTAGAGCATAGTTTATTTTCTAGTTTCAAGATCGCAAAAAATGAAACCTACCCATGCATATTTTTACTTTGTTTAAATATTATGTAAAAATGAGCCTAATGAACAATCTTAGTATTTGTTCTTTCTCATGCTCGTAAATACATGAGAATACGTCATCGAGCCTCGTATTTTCTCTTTATGATGCTTGTTAATACATGAGAATAGGTTACCGAGTATACTTTTATCTCTTTTTCGGAGTCATAAAACCTATACGAAAAAGGACCTATTTGGAGTCTTGTTTATGCTCTTTTCATACTCTCTAAACATAAAAATGTTGTTGAGTGAGATTGTTTCATTTCACGCTCGTTAAAAGGTTAGAAAGGGAATATTTTGAGTGAAACTTTACCCCTTTTTTGGACTCATTAGACTAATTACGAAAAATGAATACTCCAGTCAAGCATGATTAGAAGAGTTTTCCTAGGTATCATGTTATACTTCTTCAAACCCCAGGGACTAAATTTATGAAAAATTCAATTATGGATTCTTCTTTATCGAATCTTTTCGGATTCTTGAAATATGAAAATACCATAGAGTTTTTTTCCCTTGGACTCATAAAATATACAGAAGTAAGTACCCATTTGGGACTGAACCCTTCCTTCTCTAGGTTCATTAAATATGTGAAAATGGGTCTCATCAAATATTAGTTAATCGAGCATTTTTTATCCTCCTCGATCTCTATAAAAAACAAATAGGTACTCGCCTATCCCGGTGGGGGAAAAAATTGAGAAGTGGGTCAATACTTTTATCATTATAAAATCTTGATGTCACCCTTGGACATGGCACTTTTTAAAATCCCATGTGTCATCACATTGTTTTGAATCCTTCAGAAGAGAAACCTTGGTTTTCATCACCTTCCATGTGTTGTAATACTCTTTTGAATCCTTCGAAGAGATCCATTGGTTGTCATCACATCATCATACTTTGTCTTTATGCTTTGTTGAGTCAATGCTTCCAAATCATTCATTTTTCTACCATATCTTCAAGGGAAGTTAGCCTCTGCATTTCCACCCCTATGTTAGTTCACCATCATTTGGTCCATCACTATTCATTACTATCCTTATTCATATCATGTCGATGATGGGGGATACATCATGACCCTCCTTCGACAAATCATTTTTTGTCGACTTCAACTCATTATCTAGGAATTAGATTTAGAAACAAGTCAGTACCTTGGGACTTGCATGCATTAATCGAAAAAATCTTCTCTTTCGAAAGAAGGTTTACATCATTGAACTATGATCGAAAAATTCCATGAACATTCAAATTCAACTCATCTATTCACTTTCGCTGAAATTTACTGCGGTACCTTGGGAATCATTGTCATCATTGGTGATTTCTCTCACACTTGTTAACGGTTTATGTCATTGGTCGGTAATCAAGTGGTTTCTACCATGTTTTATGCCAATACCTTTATTCACATGGCTATATTCATACTATTTATGATCGGGATTGAAGTCCCTATGGGGACTATCCAGTAAACACTTATTTTTTTATCTTCCTTCCCCATGTTGCAATGGAGATTATGAAGTTGTGATATATACTGTGACATTGATCCACATTGTATTGGTCGTGACTATGTTGTTTTATCATGTTCTAGATCCACTATGTATTGACAACATTCTTATCGAGTCATGGAGATATGGATTCACATTGTATATTTGGTGTCCATATCCTTAGTTAGTGTTTTAATGAATCTGAAGTGTATTGGTTGGAAGCCATGCTTTGAGTTAGATGATTCTAAGTATGGAACATATGCCTACCTCAGGGATGATATATGTATAGTGATGGATGTTTTATTTATTTTCTAACAGGTTTTTTGACTTCATTCCCTTGATTCCACATTATTACAAAGTGTTTTGGCCATCGTTTTTCTCCTTTGATCTCACACTTTGGGGGGAATCTATTATACACCATTTTTTCCAACTTTGTTAAGTGTCACACTTCACTCTTATCAGTTTCCAAAGTTTCACAAATTCCATGGTCCATTCTACTAATTTCCATACCTTATTTGTCACACTTTTCCTAAGTGTGTCCACATCAACACAATGCATGAATGATCCATTACATCCCCTTGAGAATAAAGAATAAGAAGACACCTTTAAACCCTTCCAATTTGACATTTTTCACTTGCTCCTCTATTTGAACATGGTCCCTCCCATTTTCACTTTGGCCTAGAGACCATCCCATTGACACAATATTAGAGGGGAGACCAAGTCGCTCTGTTTATCCTTCTAGGGGAGAAACCTTGCATATTTGGTCAAATCCCATGAATATAGGGGCATCTTTCGAGGACTTTCTGGATGGTTCTTGGTTTGTTTTATTGTTTTCATCAATATATGATTAGAGCCTCCTTCTATCCTATATTTTGAGCAATATTAACCATGATTATAACTCACATCCCAACCTAATCCACCTTATCCTTAACCATGTTCCTGATGTACTCTAGTGGTTAACCCTTTATGTATCTATATAACTAGTCCATTTCAGAGTGAGAATGGGATGGAAGGAAAGGATACCAGACTTTCAATATTGTAAGAAGTTCAAAAACTTTGTTTGTGTGAATAATACTGATCTAGATTCATGTTCAAGGGATTATGAAAGAAGCTTGGAGGATTGCATCATCATCATAAGAACTTGGTCTTTTTCTCTTAAAATCTATTATTCATTTCTATTCTATTTGATCATCTTGTCTAAGTTATCAATAGGTAGGGTTTATATTACTTGATCCTAGATAGTATTAGGAGAAGGTTCCTTTGTTCTTACATGTTCGACTTTGTGAGGGAGTATCTTGGATTGGAGCTCAACCATTATAGCGGCAAGGAAAAATGTCATAAATCAGCTTCACACAATTTTTCTCATTCTCTCTCAACCCTCCCGCAAGAAAATAGAATTGTTTGTTAGGAGGATTTTAGTGTCCATTTTTTAGAGGTTGTCTCACTTATAGGAAACCCAAGTGAGGGAAATCAACCTGTCTGTAGGGGGATAATTCTCACCACAGTAAATTGGTGACCATACTGGGGAGAACCATATATTTATTATTAGGTTTATATCCCTTTGAATCCTTTGAATTTGTATAAAATTTGATTCTTCTGCTTTGGAACCCTTTTTCTCATCAAAATCGTGACATTTTCTGAGAATTTTGTCAATTTTAAGCCTACATGACCCCTGTAGAGCGATCATTACCCCTTGTTCGCCCCTATATAACTAACACAGAGAGACATGGTTGCCTCTTTCTATGCCAATAAGGAGCGACCATCACCCCTTGGTTTCCCTAACTACCTTCCTAGGGGAGCGTCCTACAGTAGCAACTCAATTTTTTAGCCTTATTTTCTATTTTTTTCTCTGAATTTGYTTAGTTTTTCTATGAATGTTTGAGGTTATTCCTTGAATATCTGTGATTAGTTCCAAATGGTTATATGAGTATGATCATCTATTATTCAAAGTTTTTTTGTTTCTTTCTTTTTTATCTCAATTTTCTCTGTGTCTTCCTCCTAATTGTTCTAATTGGTGCTTAGCCTCAATATTTGGTTCTCATTGGATGAATTTGGGTGATTAAATTAGCTTTTTTGATTACCTTTTCATCTCAATTTTCTTTTGCATGATTTCTTATTAGTTATTTTACCCCTTAGATTGATTGGTATTCTTGTGCATGGTCTGTCTCATTTGTTTGATTTTCAATGTCCTGGGTTTCATTCTCAAATTGTTGTATCATTTTCAACTTGTGAAACTTCCTTGTGCTTTGGTTTCAAGTTTGATTTGATCTTTCTTTTTTTAAGGGTCACTCCATACTTGATTCATTCTTTGGATGATTTATTTCCTTTATTCATTTATTCTTCTTGGAGGCTTGTTTTTTAGTCTTTTAATCTTTCCTTTTGGGTTTAAAGTAGCAAAAGAAATTGTCATTTTCTCAAGTTGTTTAATAACTGTGGAATAGAAGAAATCATAAACCATCATATTCGAGTCTTTTTGTAAGCAATTTTGGTGCATTTGAGAATTAATATATTAAGAAAAATTTTGGGATTTGGGATGTGTTTTGTTTGTTACTTTTCATTGGGATTTGGGTAGATTACTCTTTGGAAAAAAATCACAACTTTATTCCCTCTCGTATATAGGGTTCATTGACCGAAAGATTTTTCATTTCATTTTATTCCATTCTTTTTGGAGTCATGTTCATCACACCATCAATTTCACTTCCATCTCCTTGATTTAATAATGACCATAAAAGGAACAAACGATTAATATAAAATGAACTATACTTTTTCCTTTCTAGAAAAAAATCACAAGTCTAGGTGTTTAGGGCCTTGGTTGTAGGGAGGAGAGTAAATTATCCAAGGCCACTTACATGGGACTATAGAATACTAGTGAGAGTAATAAGTCCAAGTAGTAGAAATTGGTGATAGTTGGGGGACCTCCTCTAGAAAGGGATTTAAGCACAAGGTCAAGAGAATGCAAGGGCTTGATATATCCCCTCATCTATTTTCCTAGTGGAATTTCAGTAAGTATGGAGCCTTGAAGAGTGGAAAGTCCTCAAGATGACACCAGTACTTCTTCCTGGTATTTGGGTCGTGGATGTACGTCCAACATTCCTAGTTCCATTTGTTGAATTATTGACCATCGACTATTACATGCCTGATCGCTAGTTGTGAATTTGGTAGCCATAGTTTCTTTTCCTAGGTTTCTATAAAGGTGACTAGAAGGGGGATTCCTTCTTCATATGGTTCCTTGCAGTACCTGAGGTGGACGTCATATCATGCTTTGAGTACCCTCGGAGGGTGACTTTATGAAAGTAGGTTTACTTGAACTGGATAGGGTTGCAGGTGGAGGTTGGGGTAATTGCTTTTGATATCTTCGTTGATAGCCTCATCTCCCATCTCTGAAAGATACCTACTTCCTTTCCTTGTTTTCTCTTATATTTTAGGGAATTTGGTAGTGTGTGATGTTTTATTTAGGATACTTTTGGGTCTGTCTAACTCTATGGTGTCAATTCCATAATCTACCAACCAAGGGAGCCTTTTTTACAACCTTTTGTTCTTCATTATTTTGGGAAAGTTGGCCCTCCTTATATTGATACTTTGACTTTTCCTGGTGTCACTATAGGCTTCCCTGTATGGATGTTCTCCACTCTAGTTTTTCTCAATGTGCTCAGTGTACCGAATGTAACTCCCCCATCTCAAGAATGTCAACCTCATTTTGACCCTTTTCCTTCTTCCCTTGTTTTATCTTTTTCTTTTTATTCTTCCTCATTTGGTGAAATCCTTGTTGTCACTAACCAACAGGTTAAGAAGAAGAAGAAAATTTAGCAAGGGGATAAACAACTAGCTACTGTGGAGATTGTTGAAACCATTAAGAAATCTACCCCTGCACTTCATAATCCCTAATACCTTTGCAGGATTTGCAAGGGTGACCACCTTCTTCAATATTTCCCTGGAATCTCAATAATTTTAAGAGTGTGGTCATGGGGTTCCCTTCAGCTCGTGTTGTCAACCTATGGTCATCATGTTGGTGAAAAACCTTCATATAGTGATTGTAATGTTGAGGAGAAGAAAAGTAGAGTCAATATTCCTTGTAGGTTATGTGGATGTTGTCATCAAAATCACCTTTTCCCTCGTATGGATGAAGCCTAGAAATTGTTACAAGACCTTGCTATTTCTCAGCAACATATTCTTCCTCATTACCGCAAGATTTCTCCCAACCCTCCATTAGTTGATCAAGTGGTCATTCCACATTCATCATCAGTCGATCCCACTCCTTGTTTAGAGAGTGAAACCAAAGTGGTTGATCTGAATCCATCATCAGTCGATCCCACTCCTCCTTTGAAGAGTGAAATCAAATTGGTTGATCCAACTCCATCATCGATTGATCCCACCCCCTCTTTAATGAGTGAATTAAAAGTAGTCGATCCAACCCCATGATCATTTCATCCCACTCTCCCGCTAAAGAGTGAAATTGATATCACTCATGTATTTCTTGTTGACTCAGATTCTCCTGTGCTAGGGGGAATTTATCCTACTCCCATGGAATCCCCTCCAAGCAATCAGGCCATTCTTTTCAATTTGAATGCACTAACTGGCCCTCGTCTTCCTTCCTACATACCTTTCCAGATCATTGTTCAAGTTTGTGGTAGGGATGTACCTCATACTATTGTTGACGAGGGCACATCAGTTAGTATCTTATCCTCCATTGCTTGGAAAAATTTAGGTTATCCTCCGCTTGTGTCGGTGACTCAGAATTTGTTGGCTATTAATAAAAGAGTTAGTCAACCTTTACAGATCCTTAGTTTCTCGTTACTTTGGGAGGGAAAATTGTATTTATTGATGTGATGGTAGTGCATGACCCCTTGGATTTTAATTTTCTCCTTGATAAAGATTATGTTTCTGTTATGAACTCTAATGTGTCCACGATCTTTAGTTTGATGTGTTTCCCTCACAATGGAAACATGGTGACCATAAAGTAGCTTTCATTCATTGGCCCTCATATGATGGCTAACCATCTGAATTCACTAAATGGTCTGTATAAGAAAGTGGTTCTTCCCCCGCCACAAGTCCATTATTGATCCAGGTGGATATCGGTGGCCACCCACCCATTCCATCGGCTCGAAAACCAGTTTTTCACCTTGCCATTTTTTTGGTAGTTTTTCAGGTTCCGAACTTTCGGGGCCGTTTTGAGGCCCTAAACGACGTTTTTGGGGATTTGGGACCCAGGCGATTGACAAAGGCACTTACCTGGGCCAATCAAAAATTGTTATTCTCGATTATGCCTTTCCAATAGGCTATTGTGCGCCTAAAACAAAGATCTATGCAAAATTTACAACCCTGAGAAGTTGATGTACTAACTTACCCAAACGGGGCCCACATGACTTTTGGCACTTCATCTCCTAGGGTTAGGTTTTTGGAAGACTAGGGTTTTTGACATTCTTGTTTATTGTAAATGCCTTTAGAGCCTCATTGTAACCATCTTCTTATGAATGAGCACAATCGTCACATCTCTTCTCAGAGATAACCTGCCACCATTCCAACAAGCTTGTTTTCCACTGTATTTTACAGTTTCATCTTATTTCCTTATTGAATAGAAAACTAGTTTTATTGTATTTTTTTATTTTTTTTTAAGAATCTTTTAATAATATGTATTCATTTCATCCTGCTCATAAAATATGGATTAGTGGTATCAGAGCGGTTTTCTCCTTGTCGTCTTAATGCATGTCCCCAACAAGGTCAGGGTACAAAGAATTGGGTCTCGATCTTGTTTTTGTTGAGGACAAAAGCTCTCACACACCCAAGCGACCTCTCATGGAAGGAGAAAAGAAATATGAAGGGACAGGAGATCCTTTCAAAATGTTCCTTTAGGAAGCCCTCACGCAACATAGGAACAAGATGATGGATAGTTTCACACAAATCCTTCTACGGCTACCAACAGGCGACGCATCTTCCTTGAGCGAAGGCGTTGCCTCCTTCAAGGTACAAATCAACTTCGATATTCCTATATTTGAAGGGAATATAGATGCATATGTTGTTGAAAAGTGTTTGAATCTACTAGAAGGGTATTTTTCTGTCCATAGCTTTTTGAATAGAGTAAAGATTACTTTTGTTCTCCTCAAAGTCATTCCCCATGTTAAAGATTGGTGGGAAACTTTCTGTGAGCAAAAGGAAATAAAGGAACCCTCATTATTTATAGTCATGGCCACTTGGGAATCCTTTTGGGATTTTATTAAGGAACAATACTACCCTGTTGAAAGTTATGACGACTTCAATACCAAATGGACCACACTGCGGCAAGAAAGAGACCAAGCAGTGCCAGAGTTCACAAATAGCTTCCATACCTTGTGAACCAAGTTGGGTATCAAATATTCAAAGTGAATTTTGGTTCTCAAGTATCGCGGTGCTCTTCATAGATAAATCCAGACCAAAATGGAATTTCTAGACATCTCATCCATGCGTGTAGCCTATCGATATGTCTTCAAAATCGAGCAGAAGTTCAAACAAAAGACATGACAATTTGGGCCTGGGAAACCCTCATAGAAAAATATAGGAAAGGCCAACCCAATCCACAGAACAAAGGATAGAGAAAATATGGATAGTATCAAGACAACCAGTCCAAGCTGCAAGTAAATAAGGACACTGGAAAGACAAAAAAAGATATCAGGAAGTGGTGCGACTTCCATAAGAGCCCTTAGCATAACACTGTTGGCTTCCTCTCAAAGCAGTCGTTGGTGGCCAAGCTGAAAGCCTATGAATCAGATGCAGGTTCTGACTCTAATTTGGAACCAGAAAGGGGAAGACAGATCATTGACGCAGAAGCCAGTGCCACTATTTCTACCACCAACCTCCAGATTGGTGAACCAAACGAGCCAGAAGAAGGAGAGAACCTCTTCCATTCACAGATGTGGGTAAAAGGCACCCCGATGCACTTCATTGCTGATAGCAGTAGCCAAAATAACCTCATCTCAGTAGCGGTCATCAAGTGGTTAGCCTTGCTGACAATGTCACACCCACAACCCTACACGATGAGATGGCTCCGCCAAGGAAGTGATATTCACCTCAACCAACAGTGTCAAATGTCGTACGACATCAAGCGCTTCAAAGAAAAGGTATTTGGTGACGTTTCTCCTCTCGAAGTTTGTAATGTTCTTTTGGGCCAACCTTATTTATGGAAACTTCATGTTGTATATGAGTCTAGGCCTCGTAGTGTTATTATTACTTTGAACATGAAATTGTAAAGGATACCCGAGGCATTCCCTCCTAGTTCTATTTCCTTGATCTTTGCCAAGAAATGCAGGAAGGTCATCTCTCAGACCGAGAAATTTGTCTTCTTTGTGATTCACTCTCAGAGTGAGTGAAAGATCGTAGCCACATCCAGATCCTTTGCAGTCGATATCTCCACACAACAAAAGCAAGTGGATAAGTTCATGGAAGAATACTCAAATATCTTATCCTCTCCTACCGGGGTACGTCTGCACTGCCATTTCAAGCATCCCATCGATATGACCCCAAGCACATTGCTACCCAATGGGTGAGTCTATCATCGCTCTTTGTTAGAAAACGAGGAGATTAAGAGGCATATCCAAGAACATTTCTACAAGGGGCACATATGTCCTAGATCATCGCCTTTTGGGATCTCAATCGTGTTGATGTAGAAGAAATACGGGACCTAGCAAATTTGCATTGATTAACGGGCCCTGAATAAAATCATAGTCCAAAATCGGTACCCGATTCCCCGAATATACGACCTCCTTGATTAGCTCACGGGAGCCAAATACCTCGGTAATACTGATCTGAAGTCTAGCTACCACCAGGTCCCAATAGAACAGACAGATGTATGGAAGATTGCCTTCAATTCAAAAGAAGGTCTTTTTGAATAGTTGGTCATGCCCTTTGGTTTGAAAAATGCTCCAAAAACATGGATGATGATGGATGATATCTTATAAACTTTCACCAATAATTTTGTAGTGGTGTATCTCGATGACATCCCCATCTACAGTAAGACTTGGGAGGAATACCTGCAACATATTCAAGAGATTTTGCACACCTTGCGGCAACACAAACTATATGCAAACTTGGAAAAATTCTCCTTCGTCATGGACAGGGTCCATTGCTTATGCTACATCATTGATCAACATGGTGTGCATGTGGATCTATCCAAGATATACGTCATCCATGACTGGCCAACCCCAACCACACTCAATGAACTTCAGAGCTTCTTGAGCCTTGCCAATTTTTATCGTAGATTTGTGCTGGGATTCTCTCATATTGCATGGGCCCTCAGCTAAGTAATCAGGGGTGTCAGTAAGGAAAAATTTGTGTGGAGCATGTCCCAAAAACAATCCTTCAATGAATTGAAGAATCATTTGTGATCATCCTCGATACTTTCATTATCGGACCTGCAACATCCCTTTGAGATCGAGTAGACGCTTCAGACTATGTTGTGGGCGTCGTTCTCACTCAACACGGCCACCCTGTGGCATATCATAGTTAGACACTATCAAATGTTGTCCAAAAGTACCATAATTATGACAAATAAATGTACTCCATTGTGCAAGCCTACCTCCAGTTGAGACATTACATTCTTTGGAAGGAGACAGTCATCCACACTGATCACAAGCCACTATAGTTCATGTAGACCCAAGGCAAATTGCAGAATGACTGCCATCAAAAGTGGTCAACATAATTACAACAGTTCCACCTCAACATCAAGTATAAAACAAGAAGTATGAACCAAGTTGCTAACTACCTCAGCTGACCTCCAGAAGAGACACTCACCAAAGTTCTAGAATATTGAGGCCACAAGACCTCCAAATCACCCCACCTCTACGTGACAGACCCTAACTTCTCCACCACCTACAAAATGTTGGGTGCCAACTCAGTGGTCTCTAATTTCCATATTCAGGGCGAGATGTTGTGTCTTTTGGGCCATCTTTGTGCTCCATCAAAAGGGTGTGCTAAGTTGATTTGGGAAGCTCACTACAGTCGAGTGGCAAGACACTTTGGCCTCGAAAAGACAGTGGCAGTGCTATAGAAAAAATTTTACTCGCCGAAACTTCGACAGGATGTCGGCAAGTATATCAGGACCTGCACCACCTATGCTATTTCCAAACCAACCACTAATAAATAGGGCGTGTACACCCCTCTTCCTACTCCTAACAGGCCATGGGAATCCATATCAATGGACTACATTTTGGGCCTCCTGTCCACCAAGAGGGGAAATGACTGTGTTTTTGTGGTTGTTGATTGGTTTTTCCAAGATGGTGATTCTAGCTTCCTGCAAGAAGAACATCACAGTAGAAGACACTACCAAGATCTTATTTGAATGAGTATGGGTACATTTTGGGATCCCACAAACCATTATCTCAGACCGTGACAGTCGGTTCCTCAACTCATTATGGTCAAGCCTCTAGTCACTGTTGGATACCAAGCTCACCAAATCCACTGCCTTCCACCCCTAGATAGATGGCCAAACTGAGGTCGTCAATCATATGGTCGTACATATCCTGTGCATGTACAATTCAAAACACCCCCGCACATGGGATGAGAGTCTTCCCTATGTCCAACATACCTACAATCGAGCCCCGCATAGCTCAAATGGTCACAACCCTTTTCAGGTGGGGTTGGGATTCCAACCATTGGGCCCCATGGATGTTGCACTACCCTTGGCGACCACCTCAACCGACTTGTCCCCTGCTCCACCAGAAGCTAACAAATCCACCCGGTTCATTAAGCAGATCTAGCACATCCAACAACAAGTTCAAGATATTCTACAGAAGTCTAATGCCAAGTACAAGAAAATCCATGATCAACATTGGGTGGCACATAAGTTTTAGGTGGGCGACAAATTTTGGTTGCATTTGCAGAAACAACGCCTTATAGGGCCCCATCGGAAGCTTTGCCCACTCAGTTATGGGTCATACACCATCACCAAGTGTTAGAGCAAGATTTGCCTCACCCTATGCA
>JASDQU010101024.1:270210-315212 GCA_032191745.1 Picea mariana
CTATATTCCAAGATATTCAATGCAAGCAACAAGATATAAACACTTATCAAAAAACACCAGGTGATGGAACTGCTAAGAGGGGTGCTCGTTTCCACCCAATCGTAGGCTCGGCGACTCCCAACGGATTTACCACTAGCCACCTCCAAGCTAGACAATGATGTTGGAGACTCTCTGTCTCTATTCTTCAATGATCGAGAATGAAGGTTACTCTCCTTCTCTTCTATCGCTCACTCTATATTTTGTTCCAGAGTTCTTCTGATCTCTTTTTACTATCTTCCCCCCACATTTTTTTGTCCCCTCCCACACCTTTTACCTGCCCTTTCTTCTCCGGCGAGGTTGCGTGTGGCACGAATTTCCCCGTGGTGGTTAAGTCTGAGGCCTCCACGGATGGATGATTCATGCCCATCCCTTATTAACTCATGAGGAGCCTCTTCGCCTACCATCCTGGCGAGTAATTCATTTCGGGGCCAGTGAGCCGCTCTTGGTTCTCTAGGCTAGTGAAGACCAAATATGGTTTGGTTCAGTGGAGGTTAACGCCACCATTCCAGGTTCCTTCCACCACTTTTCTTCATCCACCGCAGTCTCTTTTTCAGCACATCCCCCTCCCAATAGTCCTGCAACATATATATATATATATATATATATATATATATATATATNTCATAATGTTAATTTACATTCGTCGACCTTGTATACTAAGGTCCATTCAAAATCACACATTCACATCTTTGAGTTTGCCACAGTTCTTGGCCAACATAATTATTTTTACAGACTGGGGGAAATAGGGTTTTATAATCTGGCCGTCATGGACCCACTTCTAGAGCACGCAAAGTCTAGTCAATACTTAAGCACCATCCAAAAATATTTTTGTCCTAATTATACAAAAGTACAAAAAAATGAAATATGTAAAAAAAAATTACAGACCTATGTCATCGTAGGCGGACCTTAGTAGAAGTGGCATGTCTGGATCTCCTCTGAAGTCGATCCCCTCAGAGGGATAGTCATCCAAAGTGATGAACTATCGCCGCCACCAGTAAAAGAAGTCCTCATTGTAGGGCGTTGGAACCCTACCTCCTCCCTACCGCCTCATCACCTTGGTCCACCATGCCATGGCTAGATCGCGATGTCCCTGAGGAAGAATCTCAACTCTAGGTCCCAAAACTGAAACCTGCTTGAAAAATAAACATCACAAGATGGAGGAAAACCCAAAATTTCTTTCACCCCCATGCTTGCACTCCATTAATTAGCTCTTCATATTTTCTAGTAGTGAGGTACACCAGTCATACAGTGTGTGTCTCGCACACTGCACTGCATAGAACATGAGCGACCTCGATGCCTTATGCAACGAGGCCAAACCTATGATGATGGTCAAGACTAGGACAATGATCTTCAAACTGGGGTTATTTATTTCCTGAATAGGGACTTCATACCCTACCTTAGGATTCCCTGCTAGACAGTGGGCATTGATATATTCTTCTATCCTCATCTCGCTACCTGTTCCTCATGATTTGAGGTTCACAACCTCCCCCGGCGTGATTAACAAGTCAGAAATTAAATGTCCTCTACCTCAATTCTCAATGGTTTCCCATCAATATTGAAGCTCTCACTATCAGAGTCCCAGTAACCCACCAACATCTCCAACAACCTCACCTCATCTCTCATTCCTTTGAGTGCCCAAAACTTATACAAGCCACATCGCTTTAAATCCATTTGGGCCCCCAGATCTCAGTCTACAGTGGCATCAACCTCTGCATGTTCCCACTTTCAGCATTCAAGAACCATCCTGTCAAAAAAAAATAAACTTTTGAGTTAGAACACTTCAAATTGGTCATTTGCGTGCATGTACGCATCTTCCTTGACACACAATCATGTGTAGGGATCAATATACGCCCCATGTAGTTCACACAGGAGCATATTCCTCATCGTATACGTAACCTAATCAAGGCCAACCCGTGTATACCAAAATCTGTACTTTGCGCCTTAAATAACTAAAAATTTAAGACCTAATTCAAAATTTTAAACCATTAAAAGTGAAGAGGAAGATAACAAGAACTACTTGATCCAGACGGCTCGTGATTTCATTGTCAGATGCTCCTGCAATTGTCATTTGAATCTTGGAGGAATTTTAGTCCAATTTGCACTAGTTGGGTAAAAAATCAAAATGGTATAGTAATTTTTTATTTTATTACTATTTATAAATTATTTTTACCCACTTTCTATAGTTTTAAACCATTTTTGCACCTAATGAACTAATACAAAAGTGGATCGAGTTGGTTTTTGCAATTTTAACCTGAGATTCTTGCAGATTTCAGTATTTTGTCGATCGTTTGTCACATTGGGTAGGTATGTTCATTACATAGCATATGGAATAGGTATCCATTTCGTTATGCATTTTTGCATTATCCTATAATTGTCTCTCTTTATTCCCTAGGTACGAACCCATTTGTTGCAACACATAACCTAGCATCTATTATAATGTTGTGTCATTTTCAAGCGGTAGAGACTTACCAAACATGGGTGCCCTAGTTAGACCCCTTTCTGCATTTGGTACCCATGCAGAGATTTTTTCAACAGGACCAGGAGTCCCTCACAATTCGTACTTGAATTTATGTTGAGCCTCATTTCTCATTCATAAACATGTGACCTTATACCCAGTGGACTGCCAAATGATTTTAATTTAAGATCTTTTCTGACTCGTCTGAAATGGAAAATATTGTTGAGTGATTTGTCCCTTTCACACTCGTTAAATTGGACTTGAACGATCATGAGTCTTAGTTAAGCTCTTTTTCAACTCATTATCAAAAAGTGAAAATATTGTTGAGTGAACTTGTCTTTTTCACACTTGTAAATTGGTTTTGAAAAGACATTTATTTGGCACAAATTTAACCCTTTTTCACACCAAGTAGACTAAAACATATAAAAAAGCACATTTCTTGGCATTAAGTTGTGATTACATCTCATGCCCCTGCTTGCAGTATTGAGCCTATAGATGGTTCTTGCTTTGCATTACAAACCATTTCCCTCAGCAGTCTTGCATCCTCAACGAAGCAGAGCCTTGTTTATATCCTTCGCAATTTGACACCCTATACCTAGGAGGAAACATTCCCCTGAGTGTCCATCTCCCGCATGCACTTCCATACATTGAGCATAGGTATATTCCACTACTGGAACTAGTTTTTATTACTTGCAACACTCATTTCCTCCTATGTATCATAACATTTGTTTGTTATGAAAAAACAAAAAAAAACGGGTGGGAAGGGAGTATTATCTTATATCGGAAACAGTGATGTCGCCTTTGAATAGAGCACAAAATTATTTGAGCCCATTCATCATAATTTTGGGCTTAGCATGGCCTTAAGAAGCTGAGATCATTACAGAGTCTTCTCTACCAACTGGTTACTCTTCCAGTCCCTACAGAGAATTTCATTGATGCCTTCTACATCTCATGATTTCATCAGTGGGTCTATGCTGCTAGATTCCACCATATGTATCATGCTCTTGTTAAAAGGAAGTCTATAAACTTGTGTCGGCCACTCCTCAGAACTCTTGAATTTGCATGTCATCCATACCCTCAGTTTGTCTCAAAATCACATGATACTTTAGTCCTATCATGCACCCTGGCCCTACTTTCATCATTGGTAGGTAACCTTGAACCCACTAGTCGACTATAAATCATTGGTCGTTGACTAGGTGGTTTCCCTTGTGTTTGATGGTAAGATATCTATTCACACATTGGGATTCATGTACTGTCTTGGATTCCATTAGCCTTATTTGCGGTTTCCTCACCTTTTTCAGCAGTTTTCATCATTGGATGTTATTCAAAGGGTCTTTTTCGTGTATCGCTTTCACTTGGCACACACGAAAGACGCACAAGGTCGTTGGTTCTTGAACTTGTTCTTCATCTGATATCCACCAAATCATGAAGCTCCTACTTTGTACCTCATGCTGATTGATCAGAGATGCCTTAATTCTCTCCTTTCAGTGGGTGTCTTTCCATCGACATTAGCCCATTTACTATGGAAACGGGACCTAGACTCTTATGAGTACCTTGAGGCTTACAGTGATTAGTGGCAGGCTTTCTCACCATCAATAGTTGGGAATACATCAATATCTCCTAATCGATGGATTCTTCAGGTGTTCAACACCGACTCCTCTATTCACACTTGTAAGAATGTACTCGGTGCCTTGATACCTACTTTCATTATCGGTAGGTTGTTTCCTGTTTGTTTACGGTATACATCAATAACCGGTAATCAAATGATGTCTCATTATGTTTGACCTCAAATCCTTTATTCACATGATGTAGAATTGCACCTATGACGAATTGTGTAGAAGACTTGAAGACATTACTATGTGGCCGCAACTTTCCTGAGTTGTTGATTCCTTTTCATTAGACTAGTACCTATATGACTTTAGTGATCATGGGAGATCAGATTGTACTCCATGGTATACAAACATCTTCAAATTTGGTTTGAGACTGGTACTACCGGGCCTTGTTCATGACTATGAAAGCTATTGGCATGTAACCGCATTTGTATTTGCCTATTCATGGCCACAAACATTTATTTGGTATATTTTTCACATGGATCTGCAGTGTATTTTTGGCAGCCATGTATGCAATGTCAGTGCAGAATGTAATGAGCAATTGATTTTTTCTAGATGGTTCTCTACCACTCCACCTCTGGGTTATTTATAATGTATTTTGGCCATTGCAGATACTCCTCTAACCTCAGACATTAGGGGTCATCTGTTAGAGCAAGATTTGCCTCACCCTATGCAATCTTGCATAGAGGGCCTTATTCCTTTTCCCTATGCAGACTTTTCTTCCCTGTTACTAAAGACCAGAGACAAAAATATAAAATTTTCCACTTGTACGCATCTTGCACCCTATACAACAAGTGTATACACAGGCTACTCCAGTGCAACCCACATACATCGGTATTTGTGCCAGAAAATCAAAATTAATGTCGGGTTTCCATGTCACGACAGGAGATCTCTGATCCTTGGCCTTCCATATACTAGAAACGTTATGAATCGGCTCTTCAGTTGCCTTTTGAAGGCTATAAAGAAGCCAATTCCAAGATGTCGAAAAGAGGAGAGAATTCAACTTTGAGAGCAAAGTTACTTTGGAGAAATTATTTACTTAATATTGAGTTAGTATCCCTTTGTCCTTTAATTCGGAACACAATGTTCAGCCCCCAAGATCTTCCCTTATTGATGGAGAACCTCTTTGTCTCCCTTATATGAGCTTGCCTTTGGTGGAGGATTGAAGTGGTGGAGGCCTAGTTGGAAGCAACTCAGTTTCTTGGTTCCAAACCGTGCCGACACAGAAGTCTGTAATATTTTCACTTATGATAATCATTTATTAATAGAAATACTCCTTTCCCGTCCAATTGATATCTTACAAATATATATATTATTATCCATGGGCGTATTTTTTATGTATATTGATGGATTATGCTATCCAATGTACTAACCTATTATATTTCCACCATCTGCTTATTTTCACTTGTTTGCTGAGAACTTGTTGCAAGTATATAGCTTAGGGTCAAATTTCTCAACGATGGACATCATTCAACATCTAGACAAGGTAGGCCTCTTTCTTATCTTGCTTTCACATTGGTTTATATAGCATGTTGTTGGGATAGAGTTATTTCTGCAATCATTTCCGTCTGTTGTGGTTCACCCTAGACATAGATAGTTTTTCCTCGTAACACCAAGGTTGTGGGTGACAATGCTTTTGAGCTCAACATTCCCCCCTTCCTTGGTCTGCATCTAGTCTTGAACATGGCTCTCCTTCGGCCATATTTCCCACCATTATTGGACACCTCAGAGATAATAGAGTAGTTGACACCAATAAAGCTCAACCCTGGCTACATGCAACAGGAATCTAGTGACAAGATTTTGGACACACATATCAAGGGCACTCGACAACAAAGGATCCATTTTTATCGAGTTGTCAAAGAACGGCAGCTCCTACACCAAGGCAAGTGGGTCACTCGGGGCCAAATTCAACAGAAATTTCCTCATAGGATGGGGGAAATCAATGCAATGGAGACCATTGCTTCCTAAGGAGGGAGGATTTATCCGGGTGGATATCGGTGGCCACCCACCTATTCCACTGGCTCGAAAAAGATTTTTTCACCTTGGTAGTTTTTCAGCAGTTTTTCGGGTTCCAAACTTTTGGGGCTGTTTTGAGGCCCTAAACGACGTTTTTGGGGATTTGGGGCCCAAGTGACTGCTGAAGTCACTGACCTGGTCCAGTAAAAAATTGTTATTATCATTTATACCTTTCCAACATTCTATCATGCGCCTAAAATGGAGATCGTATGTAGAAGTTACGACCCTGGAAAGTTGATGTACTAACTTACCCAAACGGGGCCCACATGACTTTTGGCGCTTCATCTCCTAGGGTTAGGTTTTTGGATGTCTATGGTTTTTATCATTTCTATTTATTGTAAAAGGCCTTAAGAGCCTCATTGCAACCATCTTCTTGTGAATGATCACAGTCGTCACATCTCTTCTCAAAGATAAGACCACCACCATTCTAGCAAGCTTGTTTTTTGCTGCATTTTACAGTTTCATCTTATTTCCTTATTGAATAGAAAACCAATTTTACTCTATCTCTGTTATTCTGTGTTAAGCATCTTTTAATAATCTGTATTCATTTTTTTCTTCTCATAAAATCCATATCAATTATGTAGCAACCTATCCCATGCATTCAACTCTAAACGAGAAGGAATCTCTCCCTTCTTTTGACTTAGATCTGATACTTGACATGGGTGATCTCTTCGATAGGGATATTATAACCTTATCCTTCCAAAGTGTAGTTTTTCCATCTAGCAAAGATCTCTTGGAATCCATGATCGGAGATTGTTCTTTGACATGTATTCCTTCCAAAGCATTGTCCTCTTGGAATCCATGATAAAGTAGAGGTCTCCGAGCATAGTTATTTTCTTGTGTCAAGCTCATTAAAAAATGAAATAGAGGTCTGGGAATAGAACCCAGAGGTTATGAGCATAGTTCTTTTCATGTGTCAAGCTCATTAAAAACAAAAACAACTACCTCTCCAATTGATTCGAGTGTTTCATTAGATCTCATATCTGAACCTTCCTTCTTCATGCCTTACACAATTAATCTTATTTCTTCCTCTCTCTCTGGTGAACATTTTCCTATTAGTAACCAATATTTCTATTGGATATAGAAATTTTTGAGCGAAGAAGATCTGGACTATGAAATAAATCTTGGGGGGAATGTCTCCAACCCCTCAGTTTCATGATGGATTTAATCCCCTAGCTCCTTAATTTGGGGGAAAAGTACAAACCACCCATGGGTATCTCTTGAAACATTTGGACTTCACATTGGGAAGTTTCGAGCATAGTTTATTTTCTAGTTTAAAGCTCACAAAAAATGAAACCTACCCAAGCATAGTCTTTCTTTGTTTCAAGCTTGTGTAAAAATGAAAATAATGAACGATCTTATTATTTGTTCTTTCTTGTGCTTGTATATACATGAGAATACATTACCGAGATTAGTTTGTTTTCTTTCTCGTGCTCGTTAATACATGAGAATAGGTTACCAATTATACTTTTATCTTTTTTTCAGACTCATAAAATCTATATGAAAAAGGAAATCTTTGGAGTCTCATTTCATCTCTTTTTAGACTCTCTAAACATGAAAATATTATCAAGTGATATTGTTTCCTTTCACACTCGTTAAAAAGTTAGAAAGGGCGTCTTTTGAGTGATATTTTACCCCTTTTTCATCTTCGTTAGACTTATTACGAAAAATGAATACTCTAGTAAATAATGATTAGAAGAGTTATCCTAGGTATTATTTTATACTTTTTACGACCCTGGGGACTAACTTAACAAAACCATCAATTGTGGAGTCTTATTTATCAAATTTTTTTAGACTCTCGAAATATAAAAAGACCATCGAGTTTTATTTCCTTGGACTTGTAAAATTTACACAAGGAAGGACCCATCTGGGACCGAGCCCTTTCTTCTTCAGGTTCGTTAAACATGTGAATATGGGACTCATCAAAGATGAGTTAACCGAGATTTTTTTATCCTCCTCGAGCTCTCTAAAAAACAAATAGGTACTCACCTATCTAAGTGGGGAAAAAACTTGATAAGTGGGTCAATAATTTTATTATTATGGATGCTTTGTGTTTCCCTTGGACATGGAACTTGTTTGAATCCCATGTGTCATCGTACTCTTTTGACTCCTTAATAAGAGAATCCTTGGTTTTAGACACCTTCCATGCATCATCATACTCTTTGGACTCCTTCGAAGAGATCGATTGGTTGTCATCACATCATCATACTTTGTATTTTTTCTTTGTTAATTCAATGTTGAAAAGTCATTTAGTGTGCCACCATATCTTGAAGAGAAGTCAACCTTTGCATTTTCACCCTTGTGTCAGTTCACCATCATTTGATCCATCACTATTTATTACTATCCTTATTTGTTTTGTGTCGATGATCAGGGATACATCATGGCCCTCCTTTGACCAGTGTTTTCCTATCGACTTTATCTCATTATCCAGAAATTAGATTTAGAAACCAGTCAGTACCTTGGGACCTGCATGCCTCAATGGTAGGCTTCCTCACTTTCGACAGTAGGTTAACATAATTGACCTATGATCAAATGATTCCGCAAAAGTTCAACTTCAACTCATATATTCACATTCATGGGAATGTATTGCGGTACCTTGGGAATCATTTTCATCATTGGTGATTTCCCTCACACTCGTTAACATTTTACATCATTGACCGGTAATCAAGTGGTTTCTACCATGTTTGACACCAAGACCTCTATTCACATGGCTAGATTTGTACTATTCAAGATCGGTATTGAATATTGTGGGGGTACTATCCAGTAAACACTCATTTTTGTTATATTCCTTCCCCAGGATGCGATGGAGATTATGAAGTTGTGATATATATTGTGACATAGATCCACATTGTATTGGTCCATGGCTATGTTGTTTTATCATATTGTAGATACACTTTGTACAATCTCGTGGCTACATTATGATCAATTCATGGATATATAGATACACATTGTATATTTGGTGGCCATATCCTTAGTCAGTGATTTCATGGATCCACAGTGTATTGGTTGGCGACCATGCTTTGAGTTATATGATTTCGAGTATGGCTATGCCTACCTCGGGGATGATATATGTATATTTATGGATGTTTTTTTTCTTTCCAATAGGTCTTATGACTTCAGCCCCTTGATTCCACATTATTACAAAGTGTTTCAGCCATCATTGTTCTCCTATGATCTAACACTTTGGGGGGCATCTGTTATACACCATTTTGTACCACTTTTCTAAGTGTCGGGCGTCACTCTTCTCGGTGTCGTAAGTGTCACAAATTCCATGATCCATTATACTAAGTTCCGTACCTTATTTGTCAAAATTTTCCTAAGTGTTTCCACCTCAACACCATGCATGAATGACCCATTACATCCCCTTGAGCATCAATAAGAACAAGACACCTTTAAACCATGACCATTTGGCCTTTTTCACTCAGTACTAGCTCTGTTTGACCATGGTCACTCCCATTTTCACTCTGGGGGAATGACCATTACATTTACATAGAGTTAGGGGGATTACTAGGTCACTCTTTATTCCCTTCTAGCGGAGCGACCATGTAGATTTGGTCAAATCCCATGAATCTAGGGTCATCTTTCGAGGACTTTATGGATGGTTCTTGGTTTGTTTTTTTTTTTCCTCAAGATATGATTCAATCCTCCTTTTATCTTGTCTTGGGATAAATAATAACCATGAAGATAACTCAAATCCCAACCTAATCCAACTTATCCTCAACCATATTCATGATTTACCGTAGTGGTTAACCATTTCTGCAACTATATAACCATGACATTTCAGATTGAGAAGGGGATGGAAGGAAAGAATACCAAACTTATGATTTTGTTAGGAGTTCGAAACCTTTGTTTGTGTGAAGAAGATTGATCTAGATTCATGTTCAAGGGATAAGGAAAGAATCTTGGAGGGTTGCAGCATCATCAAGATGTAAGCTTCATGCTTTTCATTTAATATAAAAACTTGGCCTATTTATCTTAAACTCTCTCATTCATTTCTTGTCTATTTTATCATCTTTTATAAGTTAACAATAGGTAGGATTTATATTAGTTTATCATATATAGTAGTAGGAGAAGGTTCTTTTGTTATTAAAGGCTTGAATTCATGAGGGAGCTACCTTGATTGGAGCTCAACCATCAGAGTGGCGAGGACAAATGTCAAAAATCATATGCACATAATTTTTATCCTTCTCTCTCAACCCTCCTGAAATAAAATAGAATGGTTTGTTAGGAGTATTTTAGTGTGCATTTTTCAAAGGCTATATCACTTTTAGGAAACCCAAGTGAGGGGAACTCAACTTGCCTGCAATGCGATAATTATCACCACAATGGCATGGCAATGGAAGGAATGACATCTGATGGAATGGAAAGTAAAGGCAAGGCATGACATGGCATGTCAAGGAAAGTAAATTTAAGGCATGACATGGAATATCAAGGAAAGGAAAGGCATGGAAAGGCAAGGCAAGGAAAGGAAAGGAAATGCATGACATGGAAAGGAAACGCAATGCAAGGCATGACATAGCATGGAAATGAAATGAAAGGAAAGGAATGACATGTAAAGGAAAGGAAAGGCATGGAATGACATGGAAAGGGATGGCATGACATGGCATGGAAAGTCAATGCAAGGAAAGGAATGGCATGACAAGGAAAGGCATGGTATGTCATGGCATGGCAAGGAAAGGAAAGGCATGGAATGGAAAGGAACGACAAGGAAAGGCATGGAATGGCATGGCATGGAAAATCAAGGAATAACATGGCATGATAAAGCATGGAAAGGAAAGTCTTGGCATGGGAAGGAAAGGAAACGAATGACATGGAAAGACATCACAAGGCAAGGCAATGCATGGCATGGAAAGGAAAGGTAAATTAAGGCATGAAAAAGCATGGCATGGAAAGGAAAGAAATAGAGAGGTCAGACATGCCATGGCATGGCATGGAAAGTAAAGGTAAGGAAAGGAATGGCATGGCATGGAAAGGGATGGAATGGCATGGCATGGCAAGGCAAGGAAAGGAATGGCATGACAATTGAAGGAATGACATGGCATGGCATGGAAAGGAAAGGCATGGCATGGAAAGGAAAGGAAAGGAATGGAATGGCATGGAATGGAATGTGAAGATAACACATGACATGGAATGGAATGGCATGGCATGGAATGTGAAGATAAGGCATGGCATGGAATGTGAAGATAAGGCATGGCATGGCATGGAAAGGAAAGGAAAGGAAAGTAAAGAAATGGCATGGAAAGGCAAGGTATGACATGACATGACAAGGAAATGCATGACATGTCATGGAATTGCAAGGCAATGCATGACATGGAAAGGTATGGAAAGGCATGGTCTGGCAAGGTAAGGCATGCCATGGAAACACAAAACATGGAAAGACATGAAAAAAATTTAACCTACACTTAAAATGTCATAAATAGTTTGTTAGATGGAAAGGATATTTGTGATATAAGGTTAGGTCATATGTCCCTAGAAAAAATGTTTTTTTATTTCTTGGGATGAGAAAGGTTCCTTTTTTGTTATTCTCATTTCATTGCAATCCACATTTTGATTTGAATTTTTCATTTCATGATGTTATTGAAAGATATTTATTGCTGTATAGGTTAAAATGGGAAGCTAAATGGAAAGACATGCAAGGAGGGATTAGTGTATTTTAAATCATAATGGTGTTCTAGGTATTTGTAAATGTAACGACCTATACTTTTCCCTTAGAAGGTTAGAACTCTGATTTTTACTTATCTTAGTGATTTATTGCTTAGTATTTGTTGGGTTTAGCTAGAATGATATAGACATTAGATATGTATATATCTGGACCTATTTATGTGTTGCAGGATATTATTTTCATTGTTATATGTTTATGATGATGATAGTTATGTTATTTAATTAAACATGCAGATTGACATGTGGAACTTTAGTATGTGGATACTAGTTTAATTAAATTATGTTGTTAATATATAATGTATGGACGAGATAGTTTAAATAAACACACATTTCATAATTGAAAATTAATACATATAAGGATTCTCATATTAAATTTGTAATGTATGTTAACAACCAAATATCAAAATAGCATTAAAAAACCTCTGAATAAGCACTCAACGCCTTGAAAAAGATAGGATTTCAGATAATAAACCTCTTCGAGGGGGAAACCTCCTTATACAGCACATAAATTTCCAAATACAACATGATTCCAAATGAAAAAGGTATCCTTGGTATATATAGGAGACTAGGAAGTACAATTACAACTAATGGACCCAAGCTGACATAAATAAAATAACATTTCTAATGTAATATGCCCCAATTAAGGGGTAATGTTCCACTATTTAGGGATTAAAATGCCCCTCACCTTTGGACAAGTGTTTTCCAAAACGCTTGAGTAGTTTTGGATTCTTCTGTATAAAATACTCATCTTCCCCGGTGGAATATTTAGCAGGTAGTTTCCTATACTTAATGAGATACTCTAAAATGGATCTATTCCTTAGTTGGAGAATTCTTGTGTGAGTGATAGCTTCGGGCTCCAATATGATTTTTCCTTCCTGTTCAAGTTCTGGAAATATATTTTGAATTGGCATTTTGTCACCTATAACCTTCTTTAAGAATGAAACATGGAAAATTGGGTGTACTTGTGAAGATGCAATAAACTTTAATTTGCATGCCATAGTACCAATATTTTGCAACACCTTATATGGGCCATAATTCTTTGGTGATAATTTATTATCCTTCTTAGCTTGTTTGATGGGCATCTGTTTGTATGGTTGTAGTCTTAAAAATACCCAATCCCCTACTTCAAAACTTCTTTCACTATGATGTTCATCTACTTGTTGTTTCATGCGATTTTGTGCCATGGTCAAGTTGTCCTTTAAGAGTTGGAGAACTTTTTGTTGATGCTTGATGTGATATTCCATTGCTTGAACCTTAGATTTTTATTATAGAGAAGAAGTGATAGAAGGTGGGTGGTATCCATAGAGTGCCATAAATGGTGTCATTTTTGTTGCAGTATGAAAGGAAGTTTTATACCACCATTCTGCAAAGGGTAACCATTTGAACCATTGTGTTTGTTTATCAGAGAGAAAGCAACGAATGTAGCCTTCTAGAATTTTGTTCACTATCTTGGTTTGTCCATCATATTAAGGATGATAGGATGAACTATGATCCAATTGAGTACCCAAACAAGAAAATAATTATGTCCAAAAATATCTAGTGAATATGGCATATCTTTCACTTACAATAATATTTGGGATTCCATGTAGTTTTGAACTGTCTCCATGAATGTGGTGGCAACTGTATTGGATTTGAAAGGATGAGAGAGTGCACAAAAGTGTGCATAGTTGGTCAGTCTATCAACAATCACCATGATGAAACTCTTTCCTTCATACTTCGGTAACCCTGTGATGAAATCCATGGAAACCTCCTCCTAGCGCTGACTTGGGATGGCCAATGGTTGTAAAAGACCTAGGGTCTTAATTTTTTCCACCTTATTTTGTTGGAAAACCATACATTATGCCACAAACCTTTGAAAATCAGTTTTAAGGCCATCCCAAAAAAAATCCTTCTTGACGCTATGGTAGGTTTTCAAAAATCATGAGTGCCCTCCTACCAGAGAGTTGTGCAATTCCAATCGTACCTTTTTTTTGAGTTGGGAGTTCTTACATAAATATAAGCAATCTTTGTACCATAGTGAATCATTTTTCCATGTAAATGTATCTGATGCACTGAAACCTTTGAATGAGATTCCAAACATTTTCATCATTCTTCCATTCATCCCTCGGTTCTATTATCCAATCGGGATGTATGATCAAGATAGAACATAGAAAGGCCTCAACATCTTCATTCTTTCTTACGAGTGCATCTGACACAACATTTTGCTTCGCTTTTTTTTATAGATGATTTCAAAATCATAACCCAACATCTTGGTCACCCACTTTTGTTGTTCTTCTGAAGATAGTCTTTGTTCCAAGAAGTATTTAAGACTATCATGATCTATTTTGACCTTGAAGTGCCTACCTATTAGGTAAGGGAACCATTTCTTCAATGCATGTAGTATTTCCATCATTTCCTTCTCATAAATGGGTTTTTGTAGATCCTTTCCCTTGAGTGTTCGACTTTCAAAAGAAAGGGGCCTTCCTTCTTGCATTAGAACAACACCAATTCCATTTCTCGATGCATCACATCCCACAATAAATGTTTTTGTGAAGTCTGGTGTGGTCAAGACAGGAGATTTGCACATCACCTATTTAAGTTGTTCAAAATCTTGAGTTTCCTCTGGAGTCCATGAAAATACATCCTTCTTAGTTAATGTTATTTAAAGGCATTGCTATTCTTCCAAAGTTCCCAACAATCTTGCAGTAGTAACCTGTCAAACCCAAAAATCCTCTAAGATTCTTCAATGTTTTGGGCATCGGCTAGTACATCATGGCCTTAATCTTGTTAGGGTATACCTTGACACCTTCATGAGATAAAATATGACCCAAATACTCTACCTCCTTCAACCCAAAGAAACATTTGGATGGTTTGGCATATAGTTCTTGTTAATTTAGTAGTTGTAGAACCTTGTCAACATGTCGCACATGATCCTCCCAAGACATGTTATAGATTAGTATATCATCAAAAAATACTAACAAAAATTTTCAAAGTAAGGCCTTGAAAATGGAATTCATCAACCCTTGGACTGTGGAAGGTGCATTTGTAAGGCCAAATGGCATAACCAAAAATTCATAATGGACTTCATGAGTTCAGAATGTTTTTTTTTTATATCTTCTTCCTTCATTCTAATCTGATGATACCCTGAACAAAGATCCAACTTTGTGAATATATTGCTCCATGTAGTTCATCTAAAAATTCATCAATGACATGAATGAGAAACTTATCTTTAATAGTGATATTGTTGATCTCTCTTTTGTAAATTCTATCCTTGTACAATATCTATAGCAAATGGATATTCAAAAAAAGAATAGAAAAGATACAATGGAAAATACAAACATTACACATATATTTTTCCCCTGGAAAACCAACATATTCAATATTCATTCATTCATTGTGATACATTGTCTACAATACAATATACATATAGGAGCCAACGACATCCAAAACCCTAACCCAATGACCTGGATTAGTCCAAAACCCTAATTACTTAACCGAAAATAGAAAACCATCGAAAAAAACCATGTGCCGAAAAACCACCTAAATACATGAGATGTTTCCCGAGGTAGGTGACACATTTCCCGAGGAAGAATTTTTTTTTTCAGGGACATTGCCCCCTGCACCCCCCCTCTAACCCCCCTACGTTCTTGGTGTAGATGCTCAGACACTACTACTCTTGCAAGTAATATAACACATACCCAACATCTTTAATCTAGGCACATACACCATGAGCCTTCTTTCTTGAGTACCATTACCATCGATGCAGAGTAATAGCTTTGGCTAGGTCTAATAATTCTAGCCTCTAAAATGTTTTCAACCCTATGCTCAATTTCACTCTTCTGGGCATAAGGTATCTGTAAGGCCTGATGTTGAGAGGAACACTCCCAGGAATTAGGTGAATAGCATGATAATGATTTTGAGTGGGTGGAATACCTTTGGGAATATCTTCAAATACTTTGGAATGCTTATCAATGATCCCTTAGAGATATAGAGGAATATATGGCTTAGTTGTTTGAACATCTAGTGATCATAGTTGTTCAATTACACCCTGATGCCCCCTTTTCAATAATTTTGTCATTCTATTAGAATTTATCACCTTACTGGGTTTCTCTATGATACCTCTTAACTCAATTTATTTTCCTTCCAATGAAAATTTCATGAAAATTTATTGAAAATCAAAGGTCATTGTTCCTAATGATTGTAACCATTGGACTCCTAGTATGACATTAGCACCACCCCTCGGTATAGCAATCATTGTACTATTCATTACATATTCTCCCATGGTAAGATTGATCTTATTCCATTTTCCTAATCAATTGATAGTTCATCCATCTACAATCATTACTTGAAACTCTGTTGCTGGATATATAAAAAAATTGAAAGTTTTGGCTAATTTATAGTGAATGAAATTATGAGTAGTACCAGAATCAATTAGGTCTATTACCATTTTCTTTTTGATATATCCTTTGATCTTGAGGGTTTGAGGAGTTCTAATTCTAGCCAATGCATGACATGATTTCGTGGGAGTCAACTCTTTAGAAGAAATCTCTTCTATGTTTTCATCTTGATATGGTTCTTGTTCTTGTTTTTGTTCTTCTTCCTCTTCACAATCTATGTAGAATAATTTATTGTCACCACACTTATGTCCCTTACTGTACTTGTTTTCACAATTAAAGCATAAAACTTTTTATTTTCTTTCCTCCAATTTTTGAGGTGTCAACTGTGTAGGTTGAGGTGTTTTAGAAGAAGGCATATTATTCTCTCGATGGATGCTAGGAGTGGTCCTTCTTCTAGCCATAGCCATATTTTTACTTTCAACATTTCTCGCCACCCTGAATGCATTCTCCAATGATTTGGGTTCCCAAAGATGAACCTCATGTTGAATTTTATCCTTTAAAGTACCTATGAATACATCAATCAGGTGGTCAACTGGAATATTCTTTGCCTTTATATTCAATCTTTGGAAGTTATCAATTTTCTCTGCAACTGAACCCTTTTGCTTGAGATTTATCAATTGGCTAAAGAAGGTATTTGTCCTTTTGTATCCTCATAGTGTGTTATCGTTTCTTGTGTGAAAATTGTCTAAGTGATGAGTGATTTGTGAGAACAAAGCCATCAATACTACACAAATCGATTGGGTCTAAATATAAAGAAGCAATTTGTACCTTTTGTGTATGTGGCACATCATGTAGATCAAAGAATTGTTCCATCTGAAGTATCGATGTGATTGGACCCTTTCCATCCAACTTCCTCATATCGATCTTAGGAAAGTGGTTCATCTTCAACCCAAAGTTGGAGTTTCTCCATTCTTGATTCATCTTCTTTGTGTCCTCATCATGAATTTCATTTGATATATTTTCACTTTCGAGTTTCCTCTATATTAGGAAAATTTTCAATCCTTCCATGATATCCCTTTTTAAACCTTCAATCTTAGTATTTATTTCCTCCAACTTAGATTCAGTTGAATCCATCATCTCTTGTAGTTCATCTTTTGTTATTTTCTTCTTTTGTAAATCATTTATGTCCCTGCGCATTTCTTCACCTTCATCAAGAGTCCAAGTAGGATTGTCTAGAGGCTTAATTGGTGTAGAAGTTCCCTTTTTTGGTGGCATGTTGGCCAAGTATCACTTTTAAATCTTTATTTAGAGGTGGTTCTGCTAGACAATCTTTCTTCTGCTGTATCTCCAAAATTTCGGCCCTTCTGGTTCTGAATTTGTTTTTTTCTTATTTCCTTGATATGTCTTCTCTGCAATTCCACAGGTCTAATCAAAATTGGATGTGCCAAGTGGAAATTATGGTAACTTCCCCACACCTTGATTATTTTTGTCCCTTCCAAGAGAGATTACTTGTAAAGAGTGCCAAGACCACAATATATGATATTTGATTATGAAACTGGTATTAGAAATACTATAGGATGTCCAATATCCAATGCAACTAGTCTCACTTAATTTGGATACTCAGTGAAGAATATATGATTATTTTACTTGGAAGACCTATTTTAGACTAGTTAATATGAATAGTCAAATACCCTATCTTACACATGGTGTATCTACAAAATTAGGATGACCCAGAAGCTAAACATTTTATCATATCTACCTTGATCATTTATGTGAATATTCTATGGATTTTAGAGTCTGAAATGTTACAGAAAAACTTTTAAAGTGAAAATTTTGTGATGACTAAATTCAAGATGATTCCATAACCCTATCTTACATAGGATATATCTCTTAAATTACAATGCCTCGGGAGTTGAAATTTGAACCCCACGTACCTTGCGCCATCTACTAAATATCGTCCAACGGGTTCCTTATGAAACGTCATAGAAAAAAGGTTATAGAAAAAAATTCCAAGGTGTCTCAGATGTATCAGCGAAACCCTAAGAACTTGAGCTCTGACACCAAATGTTAAGAACCAAATATCAAAACCGCGTAAAAAAATCTCATAGTAAGTACTCAATGCCTTGAAAAATAGAGAATTTCATATAATAAGCCTCTTCGAGGGGGAAACCTCCTTATACACCACATAAATTTCCAAATACAAGATGATTCCAAATGAAAAGGTCGCCTTGGCATATATAGGAAACTAGGAGGTACACTTACAGCTAATGGACCCAAGCCGACATAAATAAAATAACATTACTAGCGTAATATGCCCCAATTAAGGGGTAATTTTCCACTATTTAGGGCTTAACAATGTATATGGATGGATATGATCTATTCAATATCCAAATGACTATTTTTTTGAGGTGAACAAGGAATGGCATAGCATGGAAAGGAAAGTCAAGGCATGGGATGGAAAGGAAAGGAAAAGAAAGGCATGACAAGGAAAGGCATGGAAAAGGTATGACTCCATCCATTTTGCATCTTGCACATTCATCCATGGAGTTGGATACCTTGGAATTCACACATGTGGAGTGGTTTCATGCATGCACATTCTTGGAGGGAACATTACATGTGTATAGTTCACATATGAATTGGCTTGATGCCTATTTTTGGTGGTGTGTTCCCTTTGTGAGAATTTTTCGGTGCATACTACTACTATTTTTGGATGAGGGTGAATTTCTTTGGAGAGGATAATGTCCACATGTTGTAACATAGTCAACCATGGATTGAGGAGAGATTTAACAAATTCATTATTATAATATTTATTTTAATTGTTATGGAGTTTGTTAGAAAATAATAATATTTTATTGCATAAGAGAAGAAATTCACTCTATAAAGAAGATTTATCTCTCTCCATTGTAAAAGGTGGAGAATTTGGGTATTTAGAATCTCTCTTCTTAGGCTACATTATAGAACATTTTGGCAATCTTAATGGAGAATTTGAGTTATATTTTCATTCTTTTGTGAGGCTTTATTGTGCATTGATATTTTGTGTGTTTCTTTTGTATTAAGAAACCCTTGTAACATGTTGTGATTGCCATTATAATGAACCATGCTTCATTTTGGATAGAGTAATGTGAGGTTTCAACTCTGTTATTTATATTGTGATTATGTTAGCCTACATGATTATTATCATTGGTTCCTAGAGTCTTAACTAGGATGCGACTTCAGTCCTTTTTCAAACTTAGGTAATGAGAACCATTAATTGCATTTGGATTTAGCACTTAGCAATATTTTCCACAATAAGAAATTTTTTAATGTGTAACAAAAGTATTTATAATCACTTTAGAAAAATGAACTATTCTTACTTACATAGACTTCCTTAACACTTTAAAAAGTAGATAATCAAAATAAATAAATTCATATACATACATGCACATAAAATTTATACACTTTGAAATTCATACATTCATAAACATAAAATGAAAAAATAATGAGATTCATAAAAACACATGCCATGAAATGTGTGTGTGTGTGTGTGTGTATTCAACAATTTCTAAACAGTACATTTTTTACAAAATGGCACCTCATGCCCAATATACAAAATGAAAGAAAGTTCCCTAACATAAAAAAAAAAACTCACTATAAATGATATTGACAATCATGAGGGTGTTACACTCCTATGTGACCCTAATCTCTCAATAGTTCCACCTTGCATTAGTTACAAGGATCAAGTCATGATATTTAAACAAATATTCATAAAATCAATTCAATTTGTGATACATAAAAAATGATCATAAACAGATTATCTCATCGTGAATATCTTGGGCCTCAATGGAGAGTCACTAGCAGGTGGAGTGCTCGGTTTTAAAACCTTCTCCAAGGAAACATCTATTGTGGAATCCTTAGTGGATGGCGTAGATGGAAATGGTGGTGGGGGTGGGTGGCATACAGGTGCATCCACTGTGGATGGATGTGATGAAAGAGGTGGTGCAAATGGGTGGCCTACAGGTGCATCCACTAAGGATGTATGGAATAAAAAATATGTTACGGGTGGGAGACGATGAACCCTGATGGGTTGTACAAGTGATGGACTCTCCCTTGGATTGGAGTAAAGTAACCCAGAATCTATGGACAAGTGCCCAATGACTCGACTAGTATTATAACTAGCGAAAATATCAACAACCTGCATACACATTAATAATATTGTTATTATTTCCAAATAGTAAATTCAACAACATAAATACAATAAATTTGATATGTAGACGAGATTTAACTCTGCACATGATGCATGTGATGAAGGTTATTTGTCCATCCCAAGTGGACATTCCTTGGCACATCTTGGTCCCGCAACCTATAGAAACACAAGAACATTATAAATTTAAGGACGCTAGAAAATAAAGAAATCACTATGGTGAATTTATCAAATGTGACATTTACCTATGTATGGGATACGTTGAATGAGCAAGTTTCCTCTATCATGGCATCAATGATGGAGAAAGAAACTGATGCATCCATTAGCATAGAGGGTCTTCTATACAGGATTACAAACTGCAAAAAATCATAAATTAAATATATAAATAAATACAAAAAATACTATATAAATATATAATGATCAATAAATTAGAGATGGTTAAGATACTAACCTCCTCCATGAATCTCTCATGTCCACTAGCCTCCATAGGCCCATATCAAGTCTTACCACATCTCAAGCATATTTGAGGTTCACATGGAATATTGTTTTGTCCATGTGCCCTCTCCTCACTGCAATTTGGTCTTGGGGTTGAAGGTCTGATCCCTCTATCAATGTCGCCAATAGGCACCTCCTGCCAAGATAGTGCAAAAAATATCTCATGTTGCACTAGGCTCTGAGTCAAGCATAAAATAGCTACATGTACCTTTTGTAATCCCTATGAAACAAGAGGATGTTGGGTAGGGGGGTTAGGCCTTCACCTGGGAGACGAAGACCTAACATGGGGTCACACCTAGCAAGATCTACGTCCTATGCAGACCCTTGACCCACCCCCTGGAAGTCACTATTGTTTGACATGGTGACCCAAAATAAATTTATCCTATAATTTTTTCAAGAAATATAAATGCACCTCCCTATTATTCCAGAGAGGTTTATCAAATACCATGAACCACCTATCCATCCAGTGAGAATTTAACTATGGGTGGATATGCCAGTCCATAAAAATGCATTTTTTCTTGGTAGGTGGTTCTTGACTAGTTCAGGGATTAATAAAAAGAGACATCAAATATTGTTTTAAAATACCAAAGTCTCTAAGCTGGGTTTTGTCCAGTACAGTGCAACAAAACTTGTACATCCTTGCCCTATATTTAGAAGTTGAAGTTAATTTTCTTTAGGCACTTGCAATAGACCTCACAACGACGTCGAATGAAGTGGCCAAGGACTCTCTCTTAGGTTCTCTTGTGCCCCTTAATTCATTTACCAGTTTTCTCAATGTGGCGAACCCCTCATCAATTTGGGTTTTTATGTTGGGTGGTTGTGGTGAGTTGGGGTTTTTCTCACCGTGGTCTTCTTGTGGACATGGATGATTTTAGGGGATAAATTTCACTCATGGGCTAATTTTCCATGGTTTTTCCAAAAACAATATTCGCTATTTTAAAAATGATTCGCCCAAATTTTATAGGATAAAATTATTTTACTTTAAAAATCGCCAAAATTTTATAAAAACTATATAAAATCCTTAGAAATTTGAATGTTTTTACAAAAATATTTCCAAACATTTATAGTTGGCATATGAAGGATTATTAAGATTCGCCAAGGTTTCTACATTTTAAAATAAATTTCCATCCTTAAAATCATCCCCGCTTGTGGACGGTGTTCATTGTCTCTAGGTTCCATTTTATAATATATGTTGCAATTTAATATGGCATGGAATGTAAATTAGGTCATTTTATTTTAATTAAAATAGAATATTACAAAAAACATCAATACATATTTTAAGAAATAAAAAAAAAAAACATAAAATAATCACATTTCTTGAAAATTCTCTATAGTTATTTTTAAAGGGGAAATGTTAGAAAATGTAAGAGGTGACTCTCTAAATTTTCCAAATGAAATTTCTCTATAAGACTACAAATTTATGTAATTTAGATTATTTTATAATATATTAAATTAATTGAATAAAAGTAAAAATTACTAAGTTGGGAGGAAAATAAGAGAAATCAAACATGCCTTCCTTGACTTAGACATTGTGGAAAGATATTTACTTTGCTCCTCCTTTATGTTTTCTCAACAAAGGTAAAAATTTCATAGGAATGTGCGTTTGTTCTTAGGAACACACACACATTCATGTTAATGAGTCTACATGGAAAACTGAGTGGAGGTTTGGGATTTTCCAAACCTATAGAATCAGGAACGTGTGTGTGTTTCTGATTTTATAGGTTTGGAAAATATGAAACATCCACTTAGATTTCCATGTGTTCTTGAGAACGCACACGCATTCCCGCGAGTGCACGTTCCTACTGACCCCCTTGCCACTTTTTCTTCCATAAACTTTGTGCACACACTCTGTCAACCTTTCCCTAAAACTATCAAGTTTTAGGAGGTTTTCTTAGTATCACTAGTTATTATAAGACATTTGTAAGGAACTATGATAAGATTGGAACTCCCCTCAAAACCTTGCTAAGAAAAACTTTTAGATGGAATGGCGTCACAAAATGGGCCTTCTAGGAATTAAAGGATGTTATGCGTACAATCCCAATACTTGCTTTGCCTCACTTCACCAAAATAATTTCCTTGGAATGTGATTCCTTAGTAATAACCTTGAATTGGTACTCATGCAAGAGAGATTATTGTAGTCTTTTACCATAAAACAACTATATGAGAGGAACTTGCAAAAATCAAATTATGAAAAGGATATGATAGCTATACTGCATGGTGTGGATATATAGAATCCATACCTACTCAAGAAATGTTTCTAGATTGAAATTGATCATCAAAACCTAAAATAMTTTATTGAGAAAAGTATTTCTTCCCTCGAGAAAATGAAATGGATCCATGAAATGTTGGGATATGAATATGAAATAATTTGTAAGAATGGTAAGGAGAATGCAGTAGAAGATGTTGTCTCTTAAAAGTATTAAGAAGAAGGGTCTCTCTTCTCASTCTCCTTCATAGTAGAGAAGTGGTTCAATGACATCGACAAAGGATGGTTAATAGATCCCAGGATCACTATCTTGATCCAACAACTTCAAATGGAACCCCATACATATCAGGGCTACACTTGGAAAAATGAAGAGCTCTACTAGAAAGGACATATTTATTTGAACAAGAAGTTAGCATTTAAGTCATGTATATTTTATCTAAACTTCATTCGTCTCACACAATAGATCATTTTGGGCGTCATAAAACATATGAAAGGATAAAACATTTATTTTTCTAGGAAGGCATGAAGAATGAAATTTTTCAATGACATAAGGAAGATAAATTCAAAACTTCAAGCGAACTACAACCTTTACCAATTCTACCAATTACATGGAATGATATTTCGATGGAGTTCATTATGGGTTTACCAAAATATGACCATAAATATATAATCATTTTTTTAATTAATCACCTTTCCAAATATGTTCATTTTTATGCTCTCCAACACCCCTTGAAGGAATCTATGGCCACTAAATTATTCATGAATAATATCTTTAAACTCCTTGGTATGTTGCACCTGATTATGACATATTGTGACCCAAGTTTCACTAGACATTTCTAGTAAGAGTTTCTTTGGTTCCATTATGAAGGCATCTAATGGAAAAGATACAGAGTCAGAAATTTGATATTGAGAAATTCAACGGGAAGAACAATTTCAAATTATGGAAGCTCAAAATGCAAGATCTATTGTTGAAATAAGGGTTGTTGAAGGCGTTGTCGGGAAAGTCAAAGAAACAAGTAACCATGATGAAGAGTACCATTCGTCTCTGTCCGACAACTGAATTTGTGTTTAATATCATAGGAGAGGATAAGGCAGTAGGCTTATGGAGCAATATGGAAAGTTTGTATATGATGAAGTCCTTGACGATCATAATTTAGTTGAAAAGGAAGTTGTATAGTTTGCGGATGAAAGAAGGTACGAAATTTGTTGACCATTTAAATACCTTTAATACCCTTGTAGTTCAATTGACTAGTATGAAAGTTAAACTTGGAGATGAAGATAAGGCTATTACAATATTGTGTGTTTTGCGTGAGTCTTGGGATAGTTTAATCACTTCTATTAGCTTTAACTCAATAAATTTTTTAGATTATGAATTTGTTGTGGGATCTTTATTGGCTCAAGAGATGAGGAAAACATCTAGTCAAGAAACCTCAACTTCAAAGGCGATGGTGATTAGAGGTCATCTGAAAGATAAGAATCAAAGAATTTCTTCACAATCTGAGTCAAGAGGCAGAAAGGGAAGAGAAAAATGCTGGTACTGTGGCAAAACATGGCATCTCACGAAAGACTGCTGGAAAAGAAAATAATTTCAGGAGAACTCTACAAAGGAAGCAAATTTTCCTGCAACAAATTCAGGTATGACTGATGAAGTTTTATCCATTTCTAGTAGCTTACGATATCATGAAGAATGGCAATTAGATTATGGTGCCTCCCACCACATGTACTCACATAGAGACTGGTTCATTTCTTACCAGTTTGTTGATGAGGGTGTAATGTTTATGGGAAATGGTATTCCCTGTAAAGCTGTTGGGCTTGGTAGTATTAGAATGAGTACGATCGATAGTATTGTTAGAGAACTAACAGATGTTATCTATGTACCTAAGATTAAGTTGAATTGTATTTCATTAAGGATTTTGGATTCTGGTGGATATAAGTATACATGTCAAGGTGGAGCACTCAAAGTGTCGAAAGACAGTTTAGTAGTGATGAATGAAACAAAGGTTGATAGCCTTTATAAGATAAAAGGTAGTATTGAAGTCACATATGAGGTGAGATATGTATCTTCTTGTTTATGGAAGAAGCAACGAGGTCATATGAGTAAGAAAGAATTGTAGGTACTGGTAAGTTGTAAATTATTTCTAGACTTAAAATCTTTGTTTCTGTATTCCTGCTCGTTTTATTTCTCTTCAAGTTATGATGGTGTAAATGGATGTAATGTGTGGGATACTACTACCCACAAAATCATCATTAACAAAGATATAGTATGTATGGAACAAATAGAAGGGTCAGTTCAAAACCATAACAGTAGATTTGTTTGCATGCTAGAAAATTCATTATATGGCCTAATGGTACCCATGCAACTCTACAAGTGGTTTGAATCCTTCATGGTGAGCCAAAATAGTTCGAGTAACTATGACTATACTGTTAATAGTACATTCACTATCTTGATGTTACTTTCTTACGATATGCACATTGCAAGATCAGTTGGACGAGACATTTCAGACGAAGGATCAAGGAGTAGAAAAACAAATATTGAGCACATAAGTACACATATACGGTATATATGGTAAGTTGTGATTATCACAACAAAAATCGATAGTGATGAATTTCAATATGAATATTGTGAAACCTGCTAATATCCTTGTTGCTTTCTATTATAACTTTTCTTTGCATTTAGGTCATGTTTATATAAAAGAAAAGGTTATGTCTCATATACCATGTGTCATTATAATAGGAGGTTTGTTGGATGAGATGAAATGGTTAAGGCCAGATATTTCACATTCACTTGATATTGTCAAACACATGGAAAATTCAGGTGGAGCAATGAAATGGGTGCTTTAGAGACACAAGTGTCACTTATAGTGGTTACAATGAGTTAATCTATAATAATTGTAACTTAGATTTTGCAGGTATTTTGGAGAGAAGGAGATCTACCTTAACATATGTCTCAAAGCATCATTTTGAAAGACATTGATCCCTAAGAAAATCCAAACTCTAGCAAATCATATAGATGTGTTCATGAAACCAATGTTATTAGAGAAGTTGCATTGGTGCTTGGCTTCTCTTCGCTTGCACCATAGGTGATGAATAAAGTCGACATGATATTCAAGTAAATATTGTTATCAAGGTGCAGATTGTTGAGATATGCCAACCCAACCAGTTTTATAAACATTGAAGAGATTCTATAATTCCATGTAAATCCAAGAGGCAAAGAGAGGTTGAGTGTGAGTGATAAGTATGGTATGTCTCATGTAATATCTTCCTTGAACAAACCAAATATCATTCTCTGGTGGATGTTTCCCTATATAGAGTTTTACTTCATAAAATTGTTGTGTTAGTTTGTGTGATTGCATTTGATCTTATCTTCTTCAATATTTGCAATTAAATATATGTGTTGTTTGTGCTTCCGCTGCAAAACATATTTGTTATACCATAATTACAACTGTTTAATCATAGCATAAAACCATGTATTAATCCATGTTTGCTTTGGGATTATGTAGACATTACAGTTTAGCATGCTAATAAGGTACTAGCTCTATCGAGAAGAAAGGGAAATGATTGGCTTCTATACGAAGCTAGTGCGTAAGTATACTGGTCACTTTATGTTATCCAATAGGATTGCAAGTTTAGGGCAACAAAAGAGCATTTGGCAATGCTGCATTCATTACCGTATATTTTTAAATATATATTGTTTGAGTTTAAATCAGGAAAAAGGAACTGTTTAATTATTCTGTTTGTTTAAACTTAGTTAAAGTTTAGTGGTATATTGATTTTTTTTTTTTAACTCTGTTTAGAATAAATTTGGTTCTATAAAACCATTAAACTATTTAAATAAATTTAGTTCTATAAAACCATTAAACTATTTAAAGAAAAATAAGAATTTTCCGTTAAAAATAAATTAATAATCTAAACATGTTTGATTTATGGAATTGTTCATAAGCCTCCACTTAAGTATATTGTTATTTTTTTTTCAATTTGAATTGACTATATGGAGGCTGTTGCTGGTTTTTCTATCAATGTTGCTTTGGCTGGTTTTTCTACCAATGTTGCTTTTGCTGCGGGTGTGTCAATGTTGCTTGTGCTTCCAAGAAAACTGTTGATAATATCAGTTTGTGTTCTAGCTATTAGTGTCCACTATGATGTCGTTGTCATGGATGTTGTTGTCATCATATGATGTTGCTGTAGATGTCATATGATGTTGATTTTTCCTTAAATTTAAAGAAAAGTGAAATTGGAAATAATATATATAAAAAAAATATAAAATATATTTTAGATTACAATGATACTTTAGATTACAATGTATAGATATTAATACATTTTAAATTTTATTTGGATAAAATTGAAGGTCTATTGAGGAGAATATATGTGAATATATTTAACACAATACTAAAATTTTAATATCCATAAATATTCCATTAGAAAATGAAAAACAAAATTGAAAATACATATATATAATTTTAATATCTTTTTAAAATTAAATTTTATTACGCTGAAAGGCATACACCTATTGACAATGGGCACAATTAATCACCTTTTAATCTAAAATTCTAATCTTATGGCTAACAATTGAAGATACTGGCATATTCTTAGTGGTAGCTACGACAGTGGTAGCTGGACGCAGTGGAAGCTGGGGTTTCAATGGCCGATACCTTTCTCTTCTAATAAGAAAATACAATAAAAGTCAATGATATGGTTGGTTGATATCAACTACATAGTGGAACAAAAGCTTATCGTGGATAGGGTATTGATTTATTAGACTTTCATGTTTAGTTTGGGCTTGAAGGATAACATGCATGCATTAAAGGTTTTTCATATCCACAACTATAAAGTGAGTATTATTAAGTTTTTTAACTTAACTAATTTTTTAAATAATATTTACATGTAGTTTAGTCTTAGTTTTATATTAATATTTTGAATAAATATAATAAAAATATTTATAAGAAAGTATGTATTTGTAATAATGGAATAAATATATTTACATTTTAATTTAATATCATTCTAATTTAAATCTTTTTTTTTTCAGGAAACTAGTTTTCAAGATCTCATTTCTTTGATGTTGAAGCTTCTAAGTTTCCAACTAAGTTTCTAAACAATTAAAGAGGTTCCCAACCAATTTTCAAACTCCAAAAAACTTAGAACATTCCCTTACAACTATGATATATCATTTTTTTTTTTTTTCCAGTTGCCATTTTATTGATTTTGATTATATGAATATAACATGTAGAATAATTTAACTACTCGAAAAAAAGTTATGGAAGAAAAAGCCTTCCACGTTATAGAGGGACAAACGGACTGAGATGCCACACCAAAAGGACCACGGCACGCAAAGCATAGCGACCAACGGTCATTCCAGTACAATACCGTGGTCGTCTATGAAACATCTGCAGTTCGTCATAATGCTGACTGACAAAAGGAGTAGGTTAACTCCGGCGCAAATAGACTTGTTTGTCAGGGAAAAATAAAATAGGTTGAATTTTGCGGAAAAAAGATTACTGCCGAGTTAACCCACTCCACATACAAATGCATATGGCCAGTCTGATTCGCTTACTGACATAGAAATAACAAATTGCTCAACAATGCATTTCATCCCAGTCTGCAATATTCACTTACCCGGATAGCTCTGTAGTTTAACAGTTAACTTGTCTGGTACATTGAATTGCGGTGGAGGCTAAGGCCGCTCCACGTTATTCAGGTTGATAGATCATAGAATGATACATTTGTTATTGCAGAGAAAATGACAGTGTTGCCCCTCAAGGACCATGACATGCAGTAATTCGGGACCAGCACTTCTGTCGTGGAGTACAAGACCATGGTGCACTGGAAAAATTCTCTTTGTCTTGTTCGTCACAATGTTGGTAGACAAATGAATGTGATCAGTCTCAATCGTTCACTAATAAAGGCTGCCTGCATTGCTCGTTCACAAGTAAAAGTTGTCTGCATTGCTAGGTCTGAGCAGAAGAGGCCGGGCAATTCAAGTGGGTGCGTTGGTCCCCGCACATTTGTGAAGTACTGTGAACTGTGGATCTGAAAGCCCAAGATGACTTTTGTGGTTGAGAGCATGACGCCAATAATTGCAGTGGAACTTATGAAAAGACACAGCTAGAAAACACTTGGATTTCAGATAGGATTTCCCTTTTGAAAAAGTATCATTCCGCCATCCTATTCAACCAGACTCCCCATGCTTCCCATGATCGATTGCTGGATTACATGGCAGGGATCTATTTTATTGACTGGATAGTCAACCTAACGACTGGAAGGTTAGGTGCCGTGTATCGGGGTCTGAACGAACCCAAACATGTGGGCTAGGTGATCACTAAGCTCCAAAGTGTTAACTACGTCGAAATCGAAGCTGGGTGGGGAAGGAAGAAATGACAGGCAGGATGCCGCTGCTGGCTTGCTATATCGCGGGCTGGCAGTGCAGAAGGAAAGGGAAGGGAAAGGAGGGGAAGGGAATACTTTGACGTGAGAAATACATTAGATGGACCTTTGGAATAATTGCAGTGTGCAAACTTGGGAGTAATTTTTTTTTGATCAGTTCTTTTTTCTAAGTAGTTTCATTTTAAATTTTAGGCAATCTAAAATTTTGATTGATTTTTTGAGCATCTTGATTGGTTTAAAATGTGGCAAAATCTTTGAAGTAAGGTTCTAAATTGTATAGAACTTTAATCCATATTAAACTCAGACTACCTTGAAAATCTGGCCAAATTTAGACCCATTTTTTTTGCCTGAAAAATAAGTCTGTTTGCTTCCTAATTAACCTACTCCATTCAAATTTGAGGAGTTTCTGTCAGTTTTAAGTTATTGACTGTTAGCCAGACTTTGGGACATAAACATTCAAATTTGAGGAGTTTAAGTAGGTTGTAAGTTATTGTCTGTTAGCCAGACTTTGGGAGATAAATGTTAAGGGATTGCATTTGCTACCCTCTCGAGAATTTATGGTAAAATTAAAGAAGTAGACTAATTCTGGAGAAATCTTTCCTATGGAATTTCACTTTTCAGACCAAAAAACAGACCTGAATCCCGTCAAATTTTGTGATCAAATTTTTAGGAGTAGACTAACTCGAAAGCAATCTTCCTACGGGAAAAATAACTCGCGAGGAAAGATTTCTCCAGAGTTAGCCCACTCCTTAAAAAAACGGCCTCCATGTTATAGAGTTAGAGGGGCCTCCACGTTATAGAGTTAGAGGGACTGCCACGCCAAAAAGGACCACGGTATGCAGTGCATAGCGAACAACGGTCATTTTATGGAGTACAATACCGTGGTGGTCTATGAAACATTTGCAGTTTGCATGTTTCGTCAGAATGCTGACGGACAAATGCATGTGATCAGTCTAACCTAAACAACAAACTGCCCAACAATGCATTTCATCCTAATCTGCAATATTCAGTTACCCTGATAGCTCTGTAGTTTAACAGTTAACTTGTCTGGTCCATTGAATTGCGGTGGAGGCCAAGGCCGGTCCACGTTATTGAGGTGGGTAGATCATAGATTGATACAATTGTTATTGCAGGCAAAATGACACTGCTGTCCGGCAAGGACCACGACGTGCACTTATTCGGGACCAGCAGTTATGTCGCGTAGTACAAGACCGTGGTGCACTGGACGACTGTTGTCCGTGGAAAAATTCCATTTTCCTGGTTCCTCACAATGTTGGCGGACAAATGAATGTGATCAGTCTCAATCGTTCACTAATAAGGGCTGTCTGCATTGCTCGTCCAGTAATAAAGGCTGTCTGACATTGCTAGGTTTCAGCAGAAGAGTCCGCGCAATTCAGGTGGGTGCGTTGGTCCCCGCACATTTGTGAAGTACTGTGGATTGTGGAACTGAAAGCCCAAGATGACTTTTGTGATTTAGGGCATGATGTGAATGCAAATTTGCGGAGTCGTGTACGTTGTACGTTATGGCTGTTACCCAGACTTTCGGAGATAAATCTCGAAGGATTGCATTTGCTACTCTGATGTGAATTAATTACGTGGAAAGGCTTATACCTATTGACAATGGGCAGAATTAATCATCTTTTAATTTAAAATTCTAATATGATGGCTAACAATTAAAGATGTTAGAATATTCTTAGTTGTCCTCCCAAATCAATGAATGTGATTTACTCTTCATAATCTCCTTGTATTTTTTAATGCATCTGTTAACCTGTTTACATTTTAACATTTACCTAATCATATTAAGAAATTACTATAGCACTATATGATTGCCACGTTTAACATTACTACGTTTAGATTATTAACCATGAATTTCCTCACGAGTCCCTACATTTTCTTTAGGCGTTTTAGCGTTTCATATCACATTTGGATTATTAACCACGAATTTCTTCACCTGTCCCTGCGTTTTCCTGAAGCAATTTAATGATTTGTGTGTTTCATATGTGACTGTGCTAGTGGTAAAATTTAATCACAAGTTCTACGTCTTATGTGGTCTTTACGTGGGAGTTACTCATTTTTCTTTTACAATTATAGAAACAAAATAGAGAGTAAATTAATTGATAATTAATTTTTCTTAAATTTATTTAATGTTACTTAATCATTATCTTAATCGAATGTTTTTGAAGTATAAGACTCAATATAATTAACATAAAATATTGATTAACATTGTAAATTATTAAATATAATTAACATAAAATATTGATTAACATTGTAAATTATTAAATATAATTAACATAAAATATTGATTAACATTGTAAATTATTAAATATGTATGTCATATTCTAGTAATTCATAGGTTAAAAGGGATTCTATTTAGTGGTGAGGAATGTGGAGTTTTTTAAGATTTAACCAAGTGGGGAGGAATGTGGATTTTTTCACTATAAACCAAGATTTAATTTTCCTAAGGGTCTTTATTCCTTTAGATTGTTATGGAAAATTGGACACCAGTCTTTAGTGACATAATTAGAGGTGACAAACAAGATGCAAAAGAAACCACAATTTATCAAATCTTAATAATGCTCAAGGAGAATGGGGTTAGCAAACTAACAATGGTTGGTGATTCATCAATTGTCATTTGGTCCTTATCCCAACATTCTTTTCCCCCACTAATTATGGATTTGGTTCAAGACTTTGCAAAAATCAAGAGTTTTCCAAAATATTGAGAATCCATAATGAAAAGTGGTGATTCATCAATTGTCATTTGGTCCTTATCTCAACATTTTTTCTCTCGGTCTTAGCCTAGTAACTATGGCTTTGGTTGAAGACTTTGCAAAACTTGAGTTTTTCCAAATATTGAGAACCCATGAAAAAGTGGTAATTCATAAATTGTCATTTGGTCCTTATCCCATCATTATTTCCCTAATCTTAGCCCCACTAATTATGGCTTTGGTTCAAGATTATGATTTTTTTTTATTTTTCCAAATATTTAGAAAAAACATAATGAAAAGTGGTGATTCATCAATTGTCATTCAGCCCTTATCCCAAAATTGTTTCCCTCAATCTTAACCCTACAAATTATGGTTTTGTTCATAATGTAACAAACAGAGACCAACATCACAATGTCATCTTATCTTCACAATCACTTACCAATATTACATTGTGTTGAACATATCTCGATGTCACATTGTGACAAACATTTCCTAATGTCATAATGTGTCCACCATCTCCCAACATCACTTTGTGATGACCATTTACCAACATCACAATGTCACAAACATTGTTCAATGTCGCAATGTGAAAAATTTCTCTCATTGTCACAATGTGACAAACCATGGTTTTACATAATCACCATGTTGAAGCATTGAGAGCTCAACATAGTCAATTAATGTCAAATATGGTCACAAACAATAGGGATCCATCCATGGTCATCTATGGAGAAGAAATACCAACCATGGTTAATCATTGTCAATCATGGTCAACCATAGTCAATCATGGTCATGGTAACCCAATGTCAACGATAGTAATGGTCATACTCAACCATGGTCAACCATAGCTAACCATAGTAAACCAAAGTCAACCAAGGTCTTCCAAAGCTAACCATGGTCGTGGTTTGTATCATGAGCAACAACTATCAACCATGGTTAACCACTATCAACCATGGTGAACCATAGCCAACCATGGTCAAGGTCAACTAAAATCTACCATGATTATGGTCAAGCTCAACCATGGTCAACCATAGAGAACAATAGTAAACCAAAGTCAACCAAAATTTATGAAAGTTAAGCATGGTCATGGTCATTATCATGGTCAACCATAATCAAAATTATGATCATCCATGGAGTCATGATCTACCATAATCAATGCAATACATGCTAATGTAATACATTAATGTGTTAATACTTTAGCAATGTATTAAAATATTAATTAATTAATAAATCAAAACATTGCATTATCTATTAATTAATACATTAATACTTTAATACATTAACTATTTATACACTAATATGTTAATTAATAGATCATTAATATATTAATTAATACATTAATACTTTAATATATTAATGTATTATGGCATCAATATATTAATACATTAATATTTTAGTATATCAATGTATTATTATTTTATTATTGTATTATTTTATTATTATTTTATTAATATATTAATGTATTAATACTTTATTATTTCAACATTAATAAATTTATAAAAAAAATTTAATGAATTTATAAAAAAATATTAATAATATATTTTTAATTTATTAATGCATTACTATATTTTATTAATTTTAGATATTTTATTTATGTATGAAAACTTTATTAATGTACATTAATGTATTAGAAACTTTATTAATATACATTAATGTATTAATTATTTAATAATGATGCATTGATAATATATTAATTAATACATTACATCAATGCATTATACAACTCCCTTAATTTTAAAGATGGAAAATTAATCGAGGTATATTAACTAGTTACTAATTTAATGAATTCTATTAAAAAAAGTGACATTTGTAAAACTAACATTTGTCTTTTTCAGAGCTTAATTACCAACTGTTTGGCTTTGGATAAAACAAGATATTAATCCATGCTTGACTTTGGGATTATGTACACATGTATAGTTTATCATGCTAATAAGGTACTAGCTGTACTGAGGTAGTGCGTAAATATACTGCTTACTCTATGTTTTCCAATAGGATTGCAAGTTTAGGGCAACAAATGAGCGTTTGGCAATGCTGCATTCATTACCGGATGTTTTGAAATATTTATTTGGCAATGCTGCATTCATTACTGTATATTTTGAAATATATATTGTTTTTTTCTGAAATTTTTTGATTTTAAATCAGCCAAAATAAAATGAATGGTTTAAGTTTAAATCAGCCAAAAAAAACATGAATGGTTTAATTATTATGCTTTTTTTAATCTAGTTTAAGGTAAGTCCTATGTTTTTTTTAATCTTTTTAATTGTGATTCGAATGAATTTGGTTGTATATCAATCCAAAGAATAAAATAGTTAAACGACTTAAAGAAAAAAAAAAACTAAAACAAATTAATAATCTAAACTGGTTTGATTTAGTATATTATTTTTGAGTTTTTTAATTGTGATGTGAATGATTTGATTTTGGTTTTATATGGATATAAAAGCAGAACAATTATACTCTGATTTATCGAATTGTTATAGAGTAAAAAGCCTCTACGTTTAACTTGTTTTGTTAGTATATTGGTTTTCAGTGTTTCTTTAATTTTGATGCGAATGATTTTTTATTTTATATGGATATAAGAGTAGAACAATTATACTATTCCAAGTAAAAAAGCTTCGGAATAAACGGTCTCCAACTTTAACGTGTTATGTTTGTGTATTTTTTTTTTTTTTTCAATTATGAGTTTAAGTGATTTTGATTATGCATCAATAAAAAATTAAAACAATTAAACTACACCAACTAAAAATGTTTTGAAGGAAAAAACTGTTTTGTTTGTATATTGCCTTTTTTTTCTCTTTTTAAATTGCCTGGTTTGATTGATAAAAGATTTGGAGTAAAAAACTTCAACGGTTTAACTTGTTTTGTTAGTAGATTGTTTTCTCCTTTGGAATTGCGATTTGGCTACTTTGATTATATATGGTGAAACCAATAAACTACTCGCCAAAAAGCTAAATTTTCGTACGTCCTTGATCTATTGAATTGCTGTGCAGGAAACGGCCTCCACGTTATAGAGCTAGAGGGACGGACGGACTGAAATGCCACACAAAAAGGACCGCGGCATGCAGTGCATGACGACCAACGGTCATGTTGTGGAGTACAATACCGTGGTGGTCTATGAAACATCTGTAGTCAGATTGCTGACGGACATGCATGTGATCAGTTTCAATCGCTCAACAATGCAATTCATCCTAACCTGCAAGATGTTCATCTGCAATATTCACTTACCCTGACAGCTCTGTAGTTTAACAATTGAGGTTGGAGGCTAGGGCTGCTCCACGTTATTGAGTTGGATAGATCATAGAATGATACAATTGTTCCCTCCCGCAAGGTCCACGACGTGCACTAATTCGGGACCAGCAATTATGTCGTGGTGTACAAGAACGTGGTGCACTGGACGAACGTTGTCCGTGGAAAAACTTGGGGTTTGGTAAACGTTTGATTTTTTGGGTTTCCGTGAGGTAAATTTAGATAAAATAGTTATTTTATGTTATTTAAATTGTATTTTTGAATCCATAAATGATTCAGCATACTAAAAAATTCTTGAAAAGCTTTCGAGGTATTCTCATTATACAAACTTAGCCACCCAAATATGTAGATTCAACCATTTTTCACAAAATTTTAAACAAAATCCAAAAACATATATAAATTTAGCCACCCAGATTCAACCATTCTTCACCAAATTTTGTACAAAATCAAACAAAAAAAAATCCACAGAAAAAAATAAAAAATAAAAAACGTTTAAACTATGATTTTTTTTTTCCTTTTCGTCACCATGTTGGCGTACAAATGAAAGTGATCAGTCTCAATCGTTCAGTAATAAAGGCTGACTGCATTGCTCGTTCACTAATAATGGCTGTCTGCATTGCTAGGTTTGTGCAGAAGAGGCCGCGCAATTCAGGTGGGTGTGTTGGTCCCCGCACATTTGTGGAGTACTGTGGAACTGAAAGCCCAAGATGACTTTTGTGGTTTAGGGCATGATGTGAATGCAAATTTGCAGAGTCGTGTACGTTATTCGCTGTTACCGAGACTTTCGGAGATAAAACTCTACCCTATTGTGAATTCATAGTAAAATTTAATCACAAGTTGTACGTCTTGATGCTGTCTTAAAGCGGGAGTTAATCATGTTGATTTTACAATTATAGAAATAAAATAAAAACTAAATTAGCAACAACCATTTTATAAAAGTGGTTGATATACTTTCATTGGTGTCATTAATTTGGAAATGTGGAAAATGATACCGATCTTATATCAACCACTTTTATAAAGTGGTTGTTGCTAGTTGACGGCCGACATACCTTAAAGACTACCATTAATATATAAGTACATAATTAATTTATTAATTAATAATAACTCATTATTAATAGCAACAACCACTTTATAAATATGGTCCCCGAGGTGTAGGACAGTCGGTGACGGAGTGTCACCGGTTCAAAACCTGTGGGAACAAAAAATTCCAACCATCTTAAAGGTTGGTGTGGCTCAGGCCGGGTGCGATCCTTGAAACAAAAAAAAAAACAATCACTTTATAAATATGATTAATAATAAATTAATATCAATAATTAATAATAAAACATTATTATTAATAAAAGTAAAATATTACATTATTTATAATTTATTATAAAAAAAAATAATAATAAAAATAGATTAATTATTATTATTATTATTTATTACAAAATGTAATTATTAATTAATAATAACTCATTATTAATAGCAATAACCATTTTAGAAATATTAATAATAATGAGTTATTATTAATAAATATATTAATAACATTAATATTAATAAAGAGTAATTATAATAATTATATTAATAATATAGCATTAATAAAAAATAATTATTAATAATTATTAATAATTATATTAATAATATAATATTAATAAATAATATTAATAGTACTTTATCAATAAAATATTATTAATATTATAAATTCATAAGAAAATCCGATTTATAATATTAATAGTAATTTATTAATACAAATAAAGTAATACATTATTTATAATAAATAATAATAATAAACATAAATGATTTATACTTATTAATAAAAAATCACATTATTTATAATTATTAATAAAAAAATTTATTTATTATTTTTAGTAATACAAATATATTATATATAATATTAATAAAACTTTATTAATAATAATAAGAATCAAAATACTTTATTAATATTATAAGTATTATAATAATAGAATATTACATTATATATAATATTATTAAAGATTTATTAATAATAATAAAAAAATCAAAATACTTTATTAATATTACAAATATAATAATAATAAAATATTACATGATTATGAATGTAATATTATTATATTACTATAATAATATTAAAGTAATATAATATTATATAAATTAATGTAATTAAAGCGTATTAAAAAATAAATTAATAAAATATAAAAATTACAAATATTAATAAAGTATTATATATTAGTATTATATATTTATACAAATTACAATATTAAAGTATTAAAACATTAATAAAATAATATATTAAAATAGATTGTTAATTAATACATATTTATAAATAATAAAATATATATTCAATAAAAAAAATTAATGTATTAGAATAAAACATTAATAATGTTATAGAATAAAACATTAATAAAATAATAATACATAAATAAATAATTTATAGAATAAAATATTTAAACTATATTAAATTTAAAAATAAAAAATACAAAATATTAGTATAATATTACATGAAAGTATTAAAATTAAAGTATTAAACCAATAGTAAACTATTTATAGATTAATAAAGTAGTACATAAATAAAATAATAAGATTATTAAAATAATAATACATAAATATTGTAATAATGCATAAAAACATTATTATATTATAATAATGTATTACCTAAATAATTATTAAAATGTTAAAAAAATTAAATATATAGATATTATAATTAATATATTAATACATTAATAATACATAGAATTATGTATTAAGTATTTTTACATTATTAAAGAATATTAATAAAGTATGAAGTATTAGTAAAGTAAAACAAAAATAAAAAAAAATGATTAAAGTCACATTGTGATATTGGAAAATGCACGTCAAAATGTGACATTGGGGAATATTATTAAAGGCATAAAATGACGTTGGAAAATGCACGTCGGAATGCGACTTTGGGAAATGTTATTAAAGTGGCATGGCAACGTTGGAAAAGGAACGTCACAATGTGACAATTCGAAATATTTGTGATAATGCGACGTTGAGAAAAAATCGTCACATGGTTAAAAGAAATTACAAATATGTTAAAAATAATATATTAATACATTAATATTATAAGGAAATAATAATTAATACAAGTAATAATAATAATAATAATAATAATAATAATAATAATAATAATAATAATCTATTTTTAAGGTCACCGCCCAGCGATTTGACTAGTAAAGTCTACGAAGGTATACATACCCTACCCCCCTCTGGATTTGAACCTGTGACCTCTTAAGAGGAAACACATGTGCTTAACCATTAGGCCCCCTAAAGTATGTATTAGTGAAAGATTTATACATTATTAAATAATAAATTAATAAAGTATAAAGTATTAATAAAGTAAAACCTAAAAAAAGTAATTGTAAAGTCACATTGTGACGTTGGGAAATATTCGTCCTAATGCAACGTTGACCAAAAAACGTTAGATGGGGACATTGAGAAATGATGATGATAGTGGGAAAGTGGGAAAAGTTCGACATTGTGGTGTCGATAAAATCCTTTTATTCGGGGATGCATTTTACATTTTCACTTTAAATATTAGTTATAGTTGTGCTGCATTCTTTATGCCACATGTGGATCATGTAATTTATAAATTGCAACATCATAAAATCTATGACTTATTTGCATCCATATATACATAATATATAGTGGTGTGGGTAAGATCATAGTATTGAATTTTCTTTCTATATATTAATGGCACACATGGATCATAAAACTTATAAATTGCACCATCATAAAATCTATGACTTTTTTGCATCCATCACTTTTGAGTTGTGTTGCATTGTTAATGCTCATGAACCTTTAAACATTTGTTTTTAGTAAAAAAAATGGTGTTTCCTTGTATAAGGGTAGATGATGGAGACATTTGCAAATGATGATGACAGTGGGAAAGTGGGAAAAGTTCATCATTGTGGTGTCGATAAAATCCTTTTATTAGGGGATGCATTTTTCATTTTCACTTTAAATATTAGTTATAGTTGTGTTGCATTCTTTATGCAACATGTGGATCATGTAATTTATAAATTGCAACATCATAAAATCTATGACTTATTTGCATCGATGTATACATAATATATTATGGTGTGGGTAAGATCATAGTATTGAGATTTTATCCCATAGTTCATTGTGAATTTTCTTTCTATATATTAATGGCACATGTGCATCATATAACTTATAAATTGCACCATCATAAAATCTATAACTTATTTACATCCATCACTTTTGAGTTGTGTTGCATTGTTAATGCTCATGAACCTTTAAACATTTGTTTTTAATACAAAAAAAATTGTGTTTCCATGTATAAGGGTAGAAAATAAATCCATATAATAATATATATATAATAATAAATAAAAGAAATAAAAAAGATAGCAATGCATGAAAGAAGAATTTCGAAAAGGTCAAAATGGCATATCATATTTTCATCCAAAAGGTCATATGATATATGAATATTTCTGAAATTGATCTTAAACATACATCTGAATGAAAGTTAAGAAATATAATTTGAAAATCTCTTTTCAAATTTAAGAGAACATATGTTCAAAATTTTGTAAACTCTATTCATTACAATTTTACTCAACAACTATATAGAGACTATACGGGTCCATGATAAATGGAAGGTGAGTTTACATCAACACCAATCATTTCAAAAATATGTTGTAGTTGCAACATTGAATTCTTCAGGTTTAACAAAAAATGAAATGTATTGTCAAATATGTGACACTATATATCAGTTCGCACAGAGATGAAATTTTTTAAGAGAGTAAAGTATTCTTCTTGTTCGGTGATTTGATATAGAGCCCAACTAAAGCTTGAAAAATCTCTGTTGTCCGTAATCCTGGTTGAAAAAAATACAATGATAATTAGAAGTATAATGTATAATGAAAACAACAAAAAGTTTGATCAGTTTCAAAAACATTCTATAACATAGAAGGAAAGGGATAAAATATATAGATTAAAAAACATTGCATAAAATAATATTTATGTTTAAACTTCAAAAAATGAAGTTTCCAAATACAAAAAAAATCTAAATCCCATAAAATTGTTAGAATCTTACTCTAATATGCAACCAGGAAACACCAATTAAGATCGACTTGACCATAACCATTTTTTCTATGAAGCAAATCTTTTCTCAAATGTCTCCCCGCTTCCCTATCACATATATGCATATATGTGTGTATAATTTCCTTTAGTCTAGACAAACACTGCAAAGATCGATCAAATAAGTAGAATGGTTCACGGTGTTGGTTGGTGACCATAGGTTGAATGCCATGAAGAAAATGCTCCTGTTGCGCTATTTCATGCAAAGCAAAACCAAACTTCAAAGCATCTGAGTTGTCCATAACTGCAGGATAGGAAAAAAATAAATAAATAAACTATGAGGTGAAATAGAAATAGAATGTGTGTATGGAAATTTTCAAAACTTTCTTCGTGAATTACAAAAATTATTAGCATGAAATATTACATGTAGGAGAGTCCAACTATGCATATGAGAATCGGATAAGCATTTATTTCCATGCGTAATAATATGATTGTTAAAATGTTATTGGTTAGTAGTAAATGAATGTAACAATATAAATAATTATATTCTTTTGTTATAGACATAGTAAAAGGAAACTACTAAAAGTATAAAACATATAAAAAAATAGAGAAGAAAAGATTAATAGAAGAATAGTAACTATGAATGACAAAAAATCAACAAAATAGACACATTTTATGAAGAGATAAAGTACTTACATGGGATGCTACAATGATAAGGAGTGTAATCGTTGCTCTTCTTTCTTCCTAATAGTAACATAAGAACTATTTTTCATCTTGCCATAACGTTGAAAAGAGAAAGGTGGAGATATGCGCAAACCATCTATCGATTTCACTCTTGATATGGATGTGAAGGTCAACCCTTGACACTCTTTCTTGCCTATATCAATAGTAGCTCAATCTAAAGTCAACTCGTGTGATTTGTGTATAGTAAGGGCCCATGCCATCTTTAGAGGAATTTGTTTGCAATTTCCTCTTGTAACAGGTGTGATGGGAACAATATTCAAATTATTTTTGTCGAAAGGAACACCAATGTACTTATCAAAAAGAATAGTAGTGAACATTGGAAGTTGGGGTGGCTTTGTACCAGGGCTATAGTAAATTTGTTGAATGTAACCAAGTGCACCATTAACTAAGCCAGCTTCAACCCACAAGCTACATGTCAACATGACACGTTGACCAAGGCATAGCAAAACCTCACGTTCTAGTTGATCATCATCAACACCAGTAATTTCAGCCCTTCTTGTATGCTTAGCTACAAATCATGCAATTGGAGTATTTAATGAATTTAACATTTGTCTATTATGCAAGGTGACCAAATCATTTGTTGGGAACAAGTGAATTGCTAAATGAAATAAACTCCTTTCCACTAGAGGCAAACTCATATCAACCTGTGACATAAGAATATCCCAATCATCAATAACAGGTTCAACGTTTCTTATGTTATTCAAGAGTTGTCGAAAAGTGGTTTGCCTTGGATGATTTCCTTGTTGTCAAAATATTGTATCCAAAATAACAACAATGTTGAAGTTTTTCCATAAAACTTTCCCTACTGTATTACCTGCATACAAAGGATTATCTTTGACACGAGGCAATTGACCAAGGTCACCCACAAGAATGATGGATCTACCACCAAAAAGAGATTTTTTTATTATCAGGAAATGCTTCTTGTAATCGAGAATCTATCTGTATGAATAATCTTGGTCCTAGAAAGCTCATTTCATCAATCCAACTATATCGAATATGCCTCATTTCTTCTTGAAATATCGCCAATGATTGTCCTTGTAGTGGTCTCATATCTTTGATAGGAATTTTTAGAGTGGAGTGTATTGTTTTTGCATGTATATTAAAAACAACTATTCCTGTCGAAGCGAGTAAAATCAACGGACTATGGCCATTAGCTACTGAAGCAGAAAGAGCATGAGAAATACAATGAATAAGAAAAGACTTTCCAGTGCCAGCAGTGCCCTGTGTAATCATGTGAAGAGGTTCACGATGTTTATATTCAACTAAGTGTCGTAATATGATATCAAAGGCTTGTCGTTGTTTCTCTGACAAGGATGTTGGTGAAGGAATTGTGTAAAGAGAATTTTCAGCAATATCACCCCTAGATTTGGAAATTTTTATAAAATATATAGCTTCTTCAGCAACATCATTTGAAACCATCAATTGATCCCAATTAAAGAATATATCAAATTCCCTTCGACCAAGAGTTTGAAGGTCATAAATTGTGATATTGTTTGGAGGTATCAAGCAAGACAAAACTTGCCATTCTTCAAAATCGTCTTCAACAATGGTTTCTTCTTCATGGGAATCTTCATCTTCACCAGTAGTATCAGAAGATGTAGGGGAACGATCAAAATGCCATGCTCAATATCGGAAATTCCACCAATTTCAATCACTGTTTCAATGGAGAGGCCAATATCACTGGGAATATTATGAAATGGTTTGTACAAAAGTAACTCAGTCCAACAAAAAGTCTCAAATTCATCAAAACCCTCATTGGGAATAGAATAAAAATGTGGCCAAACTTGAACAATGACATGAACATTTCTATGTTTCCATGGTTCTTTTTTACATTTTTCATCAAAGGTCCAAGATCTTGCTATTTCTATCATAGACAAATGATCAAGAAATGAAGGTCGATTTTGATATATTTCAAGAAAACTATTTGGAGATGAAAATTGATGGGGATTATTTGATACCTTCTTGAAAACCTTTCTACCAACATTTAAGGAAAAAAATTTCCTACTGCAAACAACAAGAGGTAGTTTCAATAACATATGACATGTTTCTTGTGCACCAATGTCATGATCAACAAGGGTTTCTGCAAGGAACCTTCTGTATGCACACAATACAGGAGCTTCTGAGCCACTTGCATTTGAAATTCTAGTCAACATATATTGGTAACTTTCTGATCTCTTTTCTACCTTGGAAGCATACTTTGCAATATATTTCAAGACATCATGTCGAGAAACCATTAGCGCGCCACATTTCATGAAGATCAACATTATGAACATTTAGCCTATCATCATTTCCTGCAGGCTCGTATTTATTTTTCCCTTTCTCATCTATGAACAATATTGAATCATCGCGAACCTCCCATGGATCATTGTATCGACACTTGAGAATAGAACCTTTTTTTACCAAACAAGAATCTACACTGCACTTTGTATGTCTTTGAACACGATTTAACAAATGCTCATAATCATCTTGAGCATTAGAAGAGAGAATTTGTTCACAATTTAATAGGCATGGATCATCATTTAAGCTTCGAGAAACCATTATGTTTCGTCGATGAATATCACATGGATTCCATGCTGTTACATATTTATCAAAGAATGTCTTTGCAGCGTGCACATTAGAAGGGTTTGACCAATCCAATGTGTCCATGTTTGGTGCACCCTCCAACCACTAGAAACTATGTATGTGGGCTGAACATCTATGTTGCCACTCATACCTAAAAAAAAGTATATATATATTATATAAAGTTAGTATACATATCTAGAAGAGTACAAGAGGAATGTGAAGGTAAACAAAAAGTAGAAATCAATCAAAACAAACCTGTACCAAATGTCTTTAGCTTTAAGATATTTTTTGATGACTTCTTCCTCAAAGATTTCAAATATTTGATGCATATACATGGCAACAAGATGCGGGTACTGAATGATATTTTCAATTTTTTTACGATGTTCATTTAAACGACGAGAATGTGCATTTTTGGGCATGAAATTGTGTAAGTCAGGCCACTTTGTGTTAACTACACTCAAAGTAAAAAATAATGTTGGACATCCCAACTCAATAATCATGTCAGTGAGTTCAGCATGACACTTTGTCCAATAGGCCCTTATACCTTGAAGAGTAGAATCAAAACGCATAAGATGCTCAGCCAACTTATTGTCAGGTAAATCAATGAGTTGTTGCCGCAAGTCTAGAATTGTTGTAGGTGAGTTATCATGTATATTCTTATTTACAAATACTGCAGTAGTTGCTTGGATACAATGGAGCATAATCATGTTCAATAAGAAATACCGAAACCTTTGATGGATTACAAATCTCTCTCAAAGAATATGAGAAGATGTAATGCATATTCATGCAGTTGAATATTACAAATACGAGGATGCAACCAATCAGCCTCACCAGTGGGGAATAATGTGGGGAAAGCCATGTCCAATAACCCTTCTATATTATATTCATTGATGGGAGACAAACCAATGTCTCGCCAGTCCAATCATTCAACAGGTGTGGAATCTGCATTTTGAATGAATGTTCTTATTTCTTCCATTTTGTTCCCTTCATTGGGTAGTCGGGCGACAAAAGATGAAGGATGGGCATGCAAACGATCAGGAGCCAGCTCTTGATTGTCAAAAGAATTACTCTTTGTTTCTTGAATATCGCAATCAACAAATTTAAGCCTACTTGACACATCTGTTGGCCTTTCAGGGAGAGAATCAAGTGAATCCATGTCGATTTGAACATCCTTGTAATATTTGTCCATTTGAATTTTGTAACGCATTGCATCCAAAACTCGTGATCTCTTTACATAGCATTCATAATGTTTAGATTGTGCACCACGTCTCCTAACAATGAGGATGTCAAGATCTTCAACACGTCGTGGAAGGTTTTTTGCAATCGTGGAAATATCTTGTGGAAAGCTAATTGTGTGACCACTATATTTATATTGCCCACCA
>JASDQU010101024.1:315232-331052 GCA_032191745.1 Picea mariana
TGAGAAGATGTAATGCATATTCATGCAGTTGAATATTACAAATACGAGGATGCAACCAATCAGCCTCACCAGTGGGGAATAATGTGGGGAAAGCCATGTCCAATAACCCTTCTATATTATATTCATTGATGGGAGACAAACCAATGTCTCGCCAGTCCAATCATTCAACAGGTGTGGAATCTGCATTTTGAATGAATGTTCTTATTTCTTCCATTTTGTTCCCTTCATTGGGTAGTCGGGCGACAAAAGATGAAGGATGGGCATGCAAACGATCAGGAGCCAGCTCTTGATTGTCAAAAGAATTACTCTTTGTTTCTTGAATATCGCAATCAACAAATTTAAGCCTACTTGACACATCTGTTGGCCTTTCAGGGAGAGAATCAAGTGAATCCATGTCGATTTGAACATCCTTGTAATATTTGTCCATTTGAATTTTGTAACGCATTGCATCCAAAACTCGTGATCTCTTTACATAGCATTCATAATGTTTAGATTGTGCACCACGTCTCCTAACAATGAGGATGTCAAGATCTTCAACACGTCGTGGAAGGTTTTTTGCAATCGTGGAAATATCTTGTGGAAAGCTAATTGTGTGACCACTATATTTATATTGCCCACCACGCGCATGTGTCACTTGCAGTATTGGATTAACCCTTGCTATTAACATATTTTCAACTTGGGTAAGAACATTTAGAACATGAGGTTGGTCACATGGATCCATGTTATTCCACCAAGAGAAACAATGAGAACCTCGCTCATATTTGCACGTTTTGCACATAGGACCTTCAGACCCTCTCAAAACTTGGATTCTAGGATAAGATTCACGACAAACATGGCACATTTGCACAATGGAGAGGCTATCAATCTTAGCTCAAAATTTGTTATGAACTTCGATCATGTTGGTATGAAATTGATGGGAAGCAAGTTGATTCACTTGATGGATATGAACTCTAGACAACAGAGCATGTTCAGGACCAATGTCAGAGGCCCTACCCAAATTTGGTCCAAGAGGAATTGTTGCATTGCTTCCAACATTTCTTTCCCTTGAATTTATGGAGTGCATATCTCTATTTTGATTGCATTGAATGGTGTCCTAGTAAAAAAAGATATAAAAATGTTAATTTCCAACTTACTAACTTCCAAGAGAAGGAAAAATAAAATAAAAAGGAATGCAGATGAAGAACAATTACATTAAAATGTTCATAAGATGGTCCTGGTTGATGTGGACCAAGGTTATGAGAAGGCTCCCTTTGAGTTTGAACATGTGTTGCTGGAATATATTGGTCATTGATTTCTATACCTCTATTGGAATGGTTAGTGTGCTTCAAATAAGGAGAAAAGAAAATGTTAATTTACTAATTTTAGTAATCTATATATCGAATGTTGTTGAAGAAATTTGACAAAGAATTATGGCACTCGAATACCTTAATTGTTCCAAGTGAAATAGTTCTAATTGATTCTGTTGGTGGGTGGATATTAGCTTGAAAATTTGGGAGAGGAGACACACATCCAACAACAACAGGTAAAGGATGCAAATTATCAACCAAATTGGCAAGAAAATTACTGTCACCCACAAATTCAGATGGACCTATATTTTGAATGTCTTCGAGAACTCTTCCATGAAGGTTTTCCATCCTTCCTTCATGTTGCAATCTAGGAGTTCCAATTTTAGAAGACTGAGGGTTCTCATTTGAGTCAAGGTTTTGAACATGATCATCTTTTGGAATATGAGAAGTTTCCGCAATGAAGACAACATTGTTATGAGATTGTGGAACATAAGAAATATCTAGAGTATGAAAACATTGTGGGAAAGAAACATCAACATGTATTGTTTTTCGCATGATAGTAGCTAAACTTTGATACTTGCGACTATCGAGAAAATCAATTTCAATATTATTTCGAGTGGTTCTTGTACGATACAAAGCTCTTCTACATTCATTTATTTCATCTTTGTTTTTTTGATACCGTAAACGACAAATTTCATTTCTCCTCTCACATGTTGTCGGAGAATGAGTTTGTTTCGTAATACGTTTACTTGTGCCTTCAGTAGACATTTCTACAAAAGGAAAAAATACATCATGATTAACTTGGCATATATTGTGCCTTCAGTAAACATTTATATCTTTAGTAAACAATATTTAGTAAACATATATTGTGCCTTCAGTAAACAGTCTTTATATCAATCCATATGACAATGATATGAAAGTGAAAATTATCAGAATTGATAATGGAATATGAACATTTCTAAATCAAGTAAAATATCAAATATAATCCGAATGGTGAAATATGAAAGTCAAAAATATGAAAATCTACAAAGGAATATCAATATTTTTAAGACAAGTACAAGGAAAAGTAGACTAAGACAACAAATCTATTCCCAATGGTGGAATGTTATCAACAAAATCCATGTTTGGAAGTAGTGGGAAAACATTTCCATTTTCAATCAGATCATTGCACTGGTCTTGAAATGGAAATCACAACCCAGAGTTTTGTAACATGGATACATTTGTGATATTTGTTTGGAAACAAGAACCGGTCATCAAATCATAGAACATGAGTGGAACTTCATTGTTATTGCACATCAGCATTATCCCGTCCGTTTGAAATGGAAGATATACATGACATTTTATATTTATGTCTGTTGAAAGGTGTTGCAACAAATTCCATTTGAATCCCCAGTCATCCTCAAAACACTCCAAACTTCGTTCAATAGTTGGTTGACCAAATATAAAATTATCCACTTCTTCAATAGACCAAACTAAGGTGGAACCATCATTTATGAGGAATATAAGTTGGTTATTGTATACTGCCAATGACATGCATCATATGTCTGGGATTGGAACAAGAGAAAGACCCCACTGATTATTTAAAACATCCATCCAATATATTGTGTACCCATAGTAAGGGTAGTCTTCATAATCTTTGTCCAAATACAGCCAATAAATTTTACTTTTATAGACCACTGCCTCTTTTGGAGGTATAGTGCCACCATAAGGAATGTTTGTACTCCTCCACACCCTGTCAAGGCTGCTGCAAATGAAATACTTTGATTGCATGTTGTTCGAAATATGTTTCAAAACAACCCATTCATATTTTCTAGCACTCACATTTTCCAAGAGTGTAAATAAACCCCAATCTCCAACCCATATAGAACCTATGTTTTTGAATGACTTCATAAATGGATTCATCACAAAATAATTCTTTGTAAGGGAGCATGTTGTTGGTAAAGATAACAAAATCATGGATTGAACAATGCATTCAATTGTGTAGTTGGAATCTATAAATGGCACATGAAAACGACAAACGCACCAGTTTGATGAAGGTATCCTCCAACGAAGTAACCTTCCTCACCATAGAGAAAAGGAATTAGAAAACCAAATTCATTGTAGGAAAGTCAATGACAATGCGCGAGGAATGAAGGGGTTTGTATAATAACATGTTTACAAATGGTTCTAAATGTTGTCAACACTGAAAAAAGGAGCCAATAAAATATCAGCTCCAAAATCCGGAATGGAAAACAACTCCATATGGTTGGATCCATAACAAAGTGAAGAAGTTTCCTAGCACTGAAAAAATAGGAGTAAAGTGAATATAACTTTTATAGAATAAAATCTAAAACATAAATATTGTAAAATAAATGAACCACTTCTAGGCATGAAAGATTTTATTTGAATATAAATTCTAGGCATCAAGTTAATATAAATCAACCACTTGTGAAATATAATTTATAGGAATCAAGTGAATATAAATTTAATAAATCAAATAATCATTCTACTAAATGCAATGAAGATGACAAACTTATATCAATGGAGATGACAGCCATAGACAAACTTATATTATTTTAATGTTTTAAGGTTACCATCGAGTTGAGGGTTTTGTCTTTTAAAACATTCATGAATATTAATGCAAACTAGGCTTTGGAGATGCTTTCTCTCACCTGCATTCTCCCTCAAATTTAGCTTTTCATGTTATGGTCTCGGGTTTTATCTTTTTAATGTTGAGGGTTTCTGAATATTAATAAAAATATATTGGTTCTTCTGAGTGCATTCCACCTAACACAGTTTGCTTTCCTTTCCATGTGTAATACTATTGTCAATTTTAAATATTGATACTTCTTAGAGGTGATAATAATATTGGCACTTGAAATGTAATCGGGGTGAAATATATTTACAGACATTCAAAATGCTTAATAAAATATGGTAACATCACTCCAGCTCTTTGTCCGCACTTGTAATTATCAAATTTGTTCATTAGGGATGTTAAGATTTTTTCACATTTAGAAGATGAAAATAATTGTGGAAAAGGTTTTGCAGAAGGGAAAATTTGCTATCAAGTAATCACCATTTTTAGGTTTTCAGAACCTATGAACCCTTGGTGCAACATGTCTTGAGACATGGCCTGCAGTCTCCTTTATTAAGAAAGAAAAGGTGTAAGAACCATCTCGACATATGTTATCATCTCTTTTACGCATTTTTCTTTGAATTCCACGTATATTGTTTCTAGGCTCTGATTTGAATATTATATTTCCTGAGTTTTGTTTTTTGGTTGTGGCTTAAAAAGTGGATTTCATTTTTTGAACGTCTATCCACACTGCTAAAGGAATTTCCATGTATTCGCTTTTGGGCCCTTCATTGGCCATTTTATTTAGAAGGGTTCGAATGAATATATTCATAAGTCTGAGTGCATATGGTTTTATGATATAAGATTTTATACCTTTCACGGATCCTGAAGATTATCAAAGAATAAAGTTATAAGAGAGAGAAGGACAATTGAGATAGGAGGATGGTAAGTCATATAAATATAAGTTTTATATGTATATTTTTTTTTTCATATTGATTAATGAGCCACTAAAAATGTAGACTTCGACCTGTGATATGATCTTAGTGTATTTTTAACTCATCTCATGATATGTTATAAATAGTATAAAATTATTCATTAAGGTTTAAATTGTTTGAGCTTTAGAATAGTAAAGAGCAAATCACAGATGAAAACTAATCATAACTAGCTTAACTTTGTGAGTGACTGATAAAAGTCAATAGGCATATTTATTTTACAAACCCTAATTCTAGCATAAACCCTAAAGTTTGTAAATGATATAAGCCTATCGGCTAATTAACATCATCAATGGTCATTAAAGCGTAAAAGCATTTAACCACCGAAAAAGTTACCTAACCTTCAAGGAGAGAGAGAATAATACATCATAATCATGCGTTACCATACAAATTTTCATTACATCAATTTTAATAATCAACACCATCATAGTACCCATGACCCAAGCCAGTTCATCATACCCGGTGATCGTTCAATGCGCCCAATGATCCACACCTAAGGAATCATGTCGCCAAATTGTGATAGGTGCATTAGTAACCAAGGTGCAATCATAATCAATGTCTATCCTTCAAGCATGTCAAAACAATTCAAGTTGCAAGAATTCCAAAACCGTAATCCACGTTCAAGGCATAAAAACCATCAGGCGGGAGGTTCGAAATTCGAACGTTGTCAATTTCATAAATCCAGTAGCGCACAAATTAAATTCTACGATTATCATTGCGACATACAAACGTTGTGCAAGGGGTATCCATCAAGGTTAAAATCACATTCATCCGTAAAAATGAAGGATCCTCCCTTAATCAATGCATTCGTCCATAAAAAGAAACAATAACTACAATTATTAAAAAATTTACAGTCCCTAAGGTAAGGTATCGATTAATCAAAACTACTATCTCCTTGTCATCAATATAATCTATACTATCTTTAAAAACTTTACAATCGATTATAACTTATACATCATAGTGAACAAGCACACTGCGTCTTTTAATCAAGAGCCTTTATTATATTAAAAAACATCGCTTGAAATCAATATATATACTTCGATTTAAGCCAGCATTCAAGAGTCACTATGATCATCTCCTACAACATACAATCATTAAGTAAAATGTTGAAGACTTAAAACTACAATATGTTATATTCATTAATGGTACAATTTGAAATGGAAATGAGTGTGATTAATCCTTCTAGATGAAATTTATTCGCACAATACAATGAGCTACAACACACATTGGCAAGTCCCAATTAATTAATTCAATACTAATTATGATTGTTGCCTTTTTAACCATCCCCTTATCCTACCTCATTGCAATGTTGATACAATTAAATTTAACTGAATTGACCCCACTAGAATATAAATTAATTAAATCGGAGTCAACTAGGAAATATAAATTAATTGAATTAGAATTAAATTAAATAGAGACAATATCCAATTAATTAATTCAATACTAATTATGATTGTTGCCTTTTTAACCATCCCCTTATCCTACCTCATTGCAATGTTGATACAATTAAATTTAACTGAATTGACCCCACTAGAATATAAATTAATTAAATCGGAGTCAACTAGGAAATATAAATTAATTGAATTAGAATTAAATTAAATAGAGACAATATAATATAGTGCTTGATTAAAATTCAAATGGAAATATAAAATAGTTGAATCAAAGTTAATTGGGATACCATTCATAACGAGGAATCTAGAAAGGTTATGTAACTGCAAGGAATCTAAAAGGAAACTCGATAAGTCAAATGAGTTGAGTACTGTAGTAAGTGGCGTTGGACCTCACATTCCAAAACGTAAAGGCATCGGAATATAACTAGAACAACCACAAACCCTAGTATAACCTTAAGCCTTAATATATTTATATTTAGAATATAAATATGACTAACTTATGTTAATTAATATATTTAAGACTTATTCAAATATATGCATGCATGACTATTATGGTGCTAACGCTGTAATCCTTTCATTTAATATTAAGCGCGACACCCTTTAATATGATGCATCATAACTCTATTAAGGATTAAACCCTTTAATATTTTTTTTACACAATGAAACATGGCCCTCGCTTTTACTGTGCTAACGCTGGAAGCCTTTCATTTGTTCTTGAATATGTAATTTAAATAGGCTTAAATATACCTTTAATATGGTGCTAATACATAAGTATGCATAGCGGTATTATGGTGCTAACGCTGTAAGCCTTTAATATTATGGTGCTAACGTTGTAAGCCTTTAATATTATGGGTGTAAGCCTTTTATTTATTATACTTATTTTATTTAATGATGCTAACACTATAAGCCTGTAAGCCATTAATATTAATATTATAATACAGATGAAAAAATGGGTGTCGTGCCATTCAAATACGAGAAGTATGCATCTTAAATTAAATATACCTTTGCGTTCATCAACCACAAATATGATAAAAGGATGAGTTTGACATCGATGGGGATGTTTTCGATCAATACAACAATATGGTCTTGCCAAAGTTCAATCAAGTCGGTCAAAATATGATGCATACATTCGACTTGCAGGCCGAATACCCTAAAAAAGACCAATGTTCAGAGCCATGGTCGTCCTTTCTTTCGTTTGATTGCATGGAACAGTTATATTCTTAATTCCAAAATTTGTTCCCACACTGTACAGAATGGTTGTTGCAAAGAGTAGTACTGAATTCTGATATGTATAGAAATCGCACGGTTTTGGTAATTTGTGTTGATTTCACATTAGCATTTTCATTTAGATCAAAATAGACACGATCATCATGTACTAAGACTTAGCCGGATTATCGAATTTCATTGAAATTATTGGATATATATTTAGATGCAGAGCAAAGGCAGAGGACTTTGAGAAAATTTTGTTTCACAAATGGTTTCAAATCAACATAATGTAATATCAAAGCAAATTTATCCTGTAATGAGGGTACAAGGAATCGAGGTTCAGCGTTATGATTTGAATACCATTTTATGACAACTTTTCATTTGCATACAGTAAACAAGAAGGAACGCAGGGACGTAGTAAAACCTATCGACAGTAAAGAATAACCAGCATTAAATAAAGTGTGAAGTACATACCTGTTCCCCAAAAGGCCGTGGAGTTTGATAATCAAGTGCTCCTCTTGAAGACTGATGTTGCGGCGTTTGCGTTTGAGATCAGGGCAGAGATACTTAAGCCACCTTAGCCTTAGACATGGACAATATATACATCAGGAAAACATTACGAATTGATATTTTCTAAGAATGTACAGTACATTTCGCATGAATGCGGCTGTATGTAAATTCGTGCATGTGGCTCTCTATAAATTTAAAAAAATGTAATTCTTACATACCGATTGCTTTGGCCAAAAAGTTCGAGCACCCATCCAAAAACTGTAATCCGGCTATGTCTAAATTTAAAAAACTTAAATTGCCAAACGCTCACAGAATGCGTGGCTCAGAGAATGCATTGAGGTTAAGGTCGTGCAAGTCATGGCATGAGAGGAAACTACAATTCGTGCATGCAGCTGTCTGTAAAGCACCCATCCGTCGTCTAAACAATAACACTTATTTTTCTTGCATGCCGCTGTGTCTAAATTTAAAAATATTAAATTGGCAAACGCTCACACAATGTGTGGCTCAGAGAATGTGTGGCGGTTCAGGTCGTGGCATGAGAGGGCGGTTCAAAGTGGTGGCATTAGAGGGTGGTAATGCCTGCAGGTCGTGGGATCAGAAACGAATGGTGGCCCAACATAAAACATGGCATGCATAGATATTAATCCTTCTTAATCATTTCAACGTGTCAATTATATATGCTTACAGTGATTTCTTAATCCTTCTTAATTATGTTTGTTTACAGTAAATATAAAAAAGTAAACATGTTAACAGATGTCATCATAAATGCAAGGACGTTATGAGCAATAAATCTGGCTTATTGATTTTGGAGGATGACTAAGAATATGCTAGCATCTTCAATGCTTAGCCATCAGATTAAGGTTTAAGGTAAAATAAGGTTAAAAGATCATTAATTATTCCCATTACCAATAAGTGTACGACATAATTAATTAATAACTAACTTTGCTAAAATTTATTTAATCTAACATAATCACTATTTTAATCAATTATTTTTTAAGTATGATTAACATAAAATATTGATTGACAATGTAAATTATTAAATATGTATATCATATACTAATAATTTATAGGTTCAAAGGGATTCCATTTAGTGGTGAGAAATGTAGAGTTTATTATTATTAACCGAGATTTATTTTTCATAAGGTCTCTCCTCCCATAGGTTGTTTAGGTTGTTATGAGGAATTGGACACTAATCATTATGGCCATAATTAGGGGTGACAAACAACATGCAAAAGAAACCACACTTTATGAGGGCCTAATAATAAGCAACCATGGTTTATGAGGGCTTAATAATGCTCAAGGAGAATGGGGTTAGAGAAGCAACAATTGTTGGTGATTAATAAATTAATCAATTGTCATTTGGTCCTTATCCCAACATTCGTTCCCTCAATATTAGCCTCATTAACTATGGCTTTGGTTTTCGTTCCCTCAATCTTAGCCCCATTAACTATGGCTTTGGTTTAAGACTTGCACAACTTGAGTTTTTCCAAATATTGAGAATCCATAATGAAAATTTGTGATTTATCAATTGTCATTCGGTTCTTATCTCAACATTCTTTCTATGAATCTTAGCCCCACTAATTATGGCTTTGGTTCAAGACTTTGCAAAACTTGAGTTTTTCAAAATATTGAGAATCCATAATGAAAAGTGGTCATCAATTGTCAATTGGTCCTCATCCCAACATCAAGCAAAACATTGGTGAGTGCTTTAGTGAGGGACCCACCACAATAAATTGGTGGGGTAGGTTATATTTCAAACCCATTACATGAATTCATCATACATTAAATTAAGGAGGCCAGTCATCAAAAGTTGTGTAATGACGTGAATGAGAAGGGACATGTAGTTATCGCCCCACCATGATCAATTCATTGTTATAATTATGTGTCAATATTCACAATTATGAGTAGTATGATGGGGATGGTGTCTCGAGCATGTGGGTTTGTTGTTATGATTTTATTTGTTGTATTCAATGTCATTGACAACATTTTTCTCTCAAATTGATCTCTAAACTATTGTGGATATTTTACTTGAAAAGTTTGGCACAATAGATCTTATAATATTCTAGAAATATTATATTATGTAATTTATTTTATTATATCTTAGATTAATCATTACTATGTTTGTGCTTAAATTTATGAAATCATTGAAATACGAAAAAATGAAAGAATATGCAAATATAAACACCATCCACATAATTGAACAAAATATATATCTTGGGAGACCCCATATGGGAGAATACCCAGCTAAAACGTGGGGCCTACACTCTGCTTTCTTTTCCTTAGTTCTAAAAATTAAAATACAAAGAATGGGGCAATCACTATGGACTTTCCTATGAATTTATGACCTGAATGGCTACTACAAAATATTCTTCCTACCTCTTCTATTATGCTCTAAAAACCAACTCAAATTCTCTTCTCAACTATGGGACATGAAAAGTACAAAAGAAGAGAAACCATTTTCTTCCTAGTTCCTCAGTATCTAACATAACCTGATAGTCATCTAGGGTTAGGGGTTTGTCAACTAGATAGGTCAACTTATGGGAGGCATAACTTATGCATGCTAACTCGAATTAAGGAAATTTTCACACTGTTGGAAAGGTCTCGATGTGAAGAACAATGTCAATGGGTTGAAAGCTATGCTTGCAAAGTTTTGACCCTAAAACATGTCATTTGATGCATGAAAATAGCTCTAGAAGGTTCCATATCTCAAATATCCAAACTAGGACTTGCCACTAAAATAGGCCATGCAAGATGATTCCTCCAATTTTTCCACCTGGAAAGTACCAAGATATATGGAAAATTATATAATGATCCAATTTAGATCATACATATACATTTTGGGAGGATTTGGATCCCCATAATATTTTATTGAATGCGGCAATGAAAAGTTTCCTCTACTTTCTCTTTGGAGTACCATTTTTCCTTACCTGGAAGTTACCATTTCAACCCAATGTGCCAAAGGTCGTGCTACCCCTCTCTATTATTTCTATAACTCTTTTACAAAATTATATCTTTTTCCAACTCTGTCTGAGCTTCTGGTGCTAGTTCTTCTATGGTAGATAGGACCCGCTCCTTAGTTTCTTGATCCAACATGGAAGGCTCATATAGTTTCGTATTCTTTGCATTCACTATTGATTAAATGTACATATATGGGGGTAGACTCAGTCTGTAGGCATTGTCACCCACCTTCTCCAATACCTCAAAAGGACCATACCATAGAGCCTTGATTTTTTTACCAAGACCCTCTAGTATTTTCTTATTCACTTATAACTAAACTTTGTCTCCCACCTTGAATGATTATTTTGTTCTATACTGATCATGTTTGTCCATGTACCTTTCTTGTGACTTATTAAGTGTCTCATATACCAACAAACAGATCTTCCTATTATTTTCAACAAACTTCTCTACTTTCAATGCTTCACTTTTGTTGCCTTCCCTCATTCCTCCTCGTTATCTATAGACAAGATCCAAAGGTGAAGGTGACAAATATCAAAAGAAAGTTTCAAAAGGGGACTAACCATTAGAAGTATGGTTTTCTCTATTATAAGAGTGTTGAATGCGTAAATTCTAACCTTGTATAGTGTCTACTGTAAACAGATATTCAGAAAAGAACAAAAAATATACAATGACAAATACAAACATTACATAGAGATTTTTCCCCTGGAAACCCAAAAGGAGAAAACCAACATATATTATATTCATTCATTGCGTTAAATTGTTTACAATACAATATACATATAGGAGCCAGCAGCATCCAAAACGCTAACCGAATGAATTAGATTAGTCCAAAACCTTAATTCCTTAATCGAAAATAGAAAACCATCGGCAAAAACCATGTTCTGAAAAAACCACCTAAATACATGACACATTTCCCAAGGCAGATTTTTTTTTTCAGGGGGCGCTGCCCCCGGACCCTGTGCGAGGGGCTTCGCCCCCCTGCACCCCCCTGTGCACTCGGTGCATATGATCAGACACTACTACTTGTCCAAAGAATATAACACATACCCAACATTCTCCCACTTCTTGTTTTCTTTTCATACAGGGGGTTACAAGGTTACATAGTCAAAAATCCAGGGCAACAATGCCCATGGATCCTCTACACCAAGAGAACTTCTAAGTGCTCACAGATTTTATTAATGGGTCTGTAACATTCTTCAAAGTGTCCACCTTCATCAGTGATACTTTATTTTCTTCAATCATGTCTCTCACAAAGTGATATTGAACATCAATGTGCTTTGTCTTTGAATGATAAGCAGGGTTATTTGCCTAAAACATTACAATCTGACTATCACACTCTATCCTTACAGCTTGTTGTACCAACCCAATACCTTAACATAATATTTGTAACCATACTACTTCCTTACTTGCATGAGTGGCTGCCATGTATTCAGATTCTATAGTTAAAAGTGTGACTACAGCCTGTCTTTTGCTCATCCAACTTATTGCTCCTCCAAACAGGTTAAACACATACCCACTTATATATCTCCTACGATCCAAATCTCCATCCCAGTATGCATCCACAAATCCATGTATATCGACCACTCTGTCCAATCTCGGTCTTCCTTCATACCACAATGCATAGCTAGCAGTGCCACACAAATACCTGAAAACTCCCACTGCATGTGTAATGTCCGATCTAGTACATACCATTGCATACATCAAACTACCAACTGCACTCGCATATGGAACATGAGACAAATCCTCCTCTTCTTCATGTGTCTTGGGACACTGATCTGCAGATAACTTTACACCAATAGGAATAGGAACCTTGATCGGTTTACATTCCTGCATATTAAACCTCTGCAATATCGTCTCGGCATATTTTCTCTGATTTAACCAGAGTTTCATCTTTTTTTGATCTCTTTTAATTTCCATTCCCAAAATGAAATTTGAAGCACCAAGATCTTTCATGTCGAATTTAGAGGACAACTGAGTTTTCACATCCTGGATAATCTCCTTGTTGTTTCCTATCAGCAACATGTCATCCACATACAAGACCAAATAAATCAAAAGATCACCAATTAATTTAGAATACACACAGTGATCCTCTTTGCTTCTTGTGAAGCCAAGTCCCATCATATAAGTATCAAATTTTTSATATCACATCCCTGGTGATTGTTTTAAACCATACAGGGACCTTTTCAGCTTGCATACGAGGTCCTTCTTTCTTTTCACATCATAGCCTTCTAGTTGCTTCATAAAGATTTCTTCTTCGAGATCCCCATGCAAGAATGTTGTCTTCACATCCATCTGTTCTACTTCAAAATCAAATGCAGTAGCAACAGATAACAGAAATATTATAGAGGTTAACTTGGCAACAAGAGAAAAAATCTCACCAAAATCAATTCCCTCAACCTAGGAATAACCCTTTGCTACTAACTAAGCTTTGTATTTCTCCACTTTTCCTTCTACATTTAGCTTCTTTTTAAATATCCATTTGTTTTCAATGGGATTTCTTCCAGTTGAAAACTCCACTAGATCCCAAGCCTCATTCTTATCCAAAGATGCCATTTCTTCTTCCATGGCCCTTTTCCAGAGATTTCCATCCTCTGAATCCACTGCCTCCCTGACAGTTCTAGGATCATCATCAGTAATAGACAAAGCAAAATTTGAACAAAAATCAAATGGATTATACCTTTCCGGTAGCCTTCTTTCTTTATCCGATCTCCTCAACACTGGAGTATGAGGATCTTCTTCTTCTTCTGATTCATGTTCTTCTGTAGAGTCTGCTTCATCATCCTTTAAATCAAACTATATCTTCTCTGGTTCTTCCTTACTTGGTAGGACTTCTTGTTTAACAACATCCTTCATTTCTCTAAATACCACATCTCGGCTATACACTACCTTCTTAGTTTCTCGGTTCCAAAGCTTATAACCTTTGAGACCATCTTTATATCCAATAAAGATACAATTTTCATCCTTCTTATCCAGCTTACTCCTGTTTTCCTTTGGAACATGAATATATGCATCGCCACCAAATACCTTAAGATGTGTGAGAGAAGGCTCCTTACCATTCCATACCTCTTGTGGAGTCCTGTCACCCAATGCTGATGAGGGTGATCTGTTGACCAGATAACATGCAGTACACACTGCCTCTACCTAGAATTCTTTCCCTAACCTGACACCACTAAGCATGCACCTTTCTTTTTCCATCAGCATCATGTTCATCCTTTCTGCAACTCCATTCTGCTGAAGTGTATATGGAGTAGTCTTCTACCTTTCTATACAACACTTCTTATAGAATTCTTCAAATTCATTCCCGTAGAACTCTCCGCCAATATCTGTTCTTAGCACCTTAATTCTTTTCTCTGTTTGATTCTCAACAAGATCCTAAAACTCTTTAAACCTGTCAAAGACTTCAGATTTCTTCTTGAGGAAATATATCTAAGTTTTCCTCAAGAAGTCATGTATAAATGAGACATAGTACACATATTTTCCCAATGATGGGACCCACACAAGTCCAAAAACATCACTATGAACTAGTTGTAAAATTCCTTTACCCTCGTTGCACCAGAGGGGAATCTTACCCGATTTTGCTTCCCATATAGACAATGTTCACAGAAATCAAAATCGAGAGAGCAGTTAGACATACCTTCAACCATACCTTTACCATGTAGTAGTATAAGACCCTTCTCTCTGATATGCCACAGTCTTTGATGCCACAACTGTGACATCCCCAAAAATAAAAAAAAATATTTTTAGAATTTAAATTGCGGGAAATTTATTTCCGTTTTTAGTAAATTCGAAATCGAAATTTTTTTTCCATTTATGGAAATTTCAAATTTTATAATTGTAATAAATGATTTTGACTGTTGGACAAAGATATGATTTGTCCCAACTAGATATTGGACTATGACAATTGTATGAAAAACATAATATTTTATATTAATTGCACGAAGACAAATGGAACAACCATGTTAAAAGTAGCTCACCATGAGTCCATGAGTGGGGAACATGTTGGAACTACCCCTGGGATGATTTTTACAAGTGGCAAACTAATGATTTGGCCATTGACAGCCCTTGAAAATAAGGGATTTAGGAAGCTGTGAAAATCCCAAGGAAGGGAAAAGACCCGGGAAAGTTACAAATAAGCATATGTGAGGAGGAAGGACACTGCTAAGTATGTTGGGGAAAGAGTCTAGTTCTTTTTGCCTTTTCTACTTGATGTTATGAACACTTGAAGGGTGTGAGGCAAGGAGAAAAGGGACTGAATTGAAGGATTTTGTTGTAGATGGATTTCCAAGTTCACCCTTATGGACTCATGGTCAGGCTAGGGGGTGAATCGAGCAAGAAATTGTGGCTTCTCGGTTCTATGGTTGGGAGGAAAGTGGATGTTCCCTTTGTTTTCTCTACAAGATAGTTCAGATATGTTACTCCAAACTCCATCTATCTGAATGAATTGTTTGTTAGATATACTGTTCATGTTATAGTTATACAAAAAAGAGTTTTGGTTTTGTTTTAATGATCGTATAACTGCTGTAAGTCATTTCCTGTACCTAAATAATTCAGTATTCTACCTCTGTTGGACGAATTGGTTGTTGTTTTAATGGGATCATTAACGATGATATTCATGCAATAATCTAGACAATGGCAATTTGAGAATTCAGTAAAAAGACTATAGTATCTAATGGTAGATTTATTTTCTGAAGTCGTTTTTATTTCAAAAGAATATATAGAATCGAATACCTAACAGTGACCTAATAGAAGTAACATATGCGTACCTACGATTCCAAACTTTAAACAGAGTCGGGTATGAATATCAATGAACGAACAAAGTGTATATAAGTATATATATATGTTTCCAAAATTTTAAATAGAATTGAGTATGAATATCAATGAACGAACAAAGCGATTATATATATATATATATATATATATATA
>JASDQU010101024.1:341241-357421 GCA_032191745.1 Picea mariana
CAATAAACTTGCCAGGAAGTATTCCAGAAATAATTTACCAGCAGGCCATCACTATACTACAAATAGAATGCATCAAACATAGAGGAGGACAATACGATAGACCCTTTTGTCTCTCTGCGACGAATGGATAAACCCTTTTGGTGCTACATAGGTTTTCCTCCGAAACAGTTTCCATTCTCAGAGTTAAGTAAAAGAGTAGGAAGAAATCCACAGGACACAAACAGAGGGCGCATGGCCACGGTGGTATAAAGTAAGGATTCTCGGTGTTAACCTCTACCCTGGTCTACATTGTAATGATGGCAGAGATCACATAAAATATGATTCTTATTACAGAAAGTAAAAATTCTCTTAATCACACTCATGAACCCTATGTTTCCTTTTTTTTTAAAACTTAGGATTCGATAATTCCAAAGGGGCTTACCAGGTAGAAAGAGGTTGTTGTTGACTTCACCAACAAGGATCACAGAGGCGGAAACCCTCTCTTGTGCAACAATGCTCAGTACAAAACCTCCTCTACGAAATCACAAGAAAAAGAATGAGACTGCCAAACCCTAGAGGGACAATCAACACCCTTAACCATTCGGAAGTACAAGCCATGTGCTAGGGCTTGATTGGTGCATCAGGATTGGGAGGAATAGGGAATGAGGCATTGAGACAGAGGCCAATTTAATTCCAGATCAAAGTCTTAACTCCCCCTGACAAATGCACCTGCCTTCCTTAAATGTGAAAGAACGTAGTATATCCATGATTGTCCAGTGTACATGATCAGTCCTTACACCTCAACTCTCTAAAGTGCTCCTGTCATTACACCAACAGAACGAGGAAGGGTAGTTAGTTAGTTACGCAGTGACCTAAGCGGGACAAGACGGGAACTGTTCGTTATGATGGAAGACACCAATTGTATCGTAACCAAAACGTAACATCAAAGAGAAGTGCTTGGTTACCCACCCTTAGTCCTAATGTAAACTTAGCTAGGTAAGAATATAGGTAATTAATGTCAAAGTTATAACATGGTCTATGCAAGGTCCACTCCAGCCCAACTCCCTTTATTAGGAAAGTGGAAATACAATCTGTGTGTATGGGAAAATAAACCTAAGTATCAACATGTATATAGCATGATATAGGGGTTTAGGAAAAGGCTTTTTATTTTTCATTGAAAATTCTTTTTGTGCTAATGTAATATGTTCAAGGGTCATTCCAAGACAAAAGGAGATGTATGCACCCATCTTATGAAAATTTAAAGGATAATGTCCCTAGGACAAAAAAAATTATGATAAATTTGAGGTTTATTACAACAACATAACCTTTTCTCTAGAGACTGTAGGAGTTCTTCTTCTTCAAATCCAATATCAGGAAAAATGGAGCTATTACACCCATAACTAATAGTGCTTCCTCGCAGATTATACAGAGTTCCAAACCGAACTCCCTTAATCAACACCATTGCTCCTCGAGCCATCCTGCAAGTTCCCTTTTCAAAAATTGTTTTTACCCCTGCATCTTCCATTTTTCTTACAAAAATCAAATTTCTGGCCATACCTGGGATGTGTAGAACACTAGGCAGTGTTCTAATCCTTCCATCTATGAGTCTCAACTTGACCCTTCCTCTTCCTATGATTCTGGTTGTCGAATCATTACTTAAGAAAACATTACCTCCATCATACTTTTCATATGTGCATAACCAATCCCTGTGGGGAGTCATATGAAAGGATGCACCAGAGTCAATCAACCATGGCTCATGATCTGCTTGTGTGCTTGAAGAGGCCAAGTACACACCCCCTCCTTCTTCCTTGGAGGTCTTTTCTTCTGTAGAAGAAGATTCTTCAGATCCCTTCTTTTTCTCAACTTTGGATCTACATTACTTCTTGTAGTGCCCTTCTTTTCCACACCTCTAACATACCCTTACAAAATTTCCAGGAGATTTATATCTACCCTTAGAGTTAGATCTCCCACTTGAGAAATTATATCTATTTCTTTCCTGGGAACGTCCTCTTGCAAATAATGCGTCTGTGCTATGTCCTTCCATATTCTTTCATCTCATCTCCTCCGACAACAAGGATGAGACCACTTCTTCAAACTTCAAAGAAGTTGTATTACTACTTATGGCAACAACTAGACTATCCCACGAGTCTGGTAAAGAACACAATAAACTGATACATTTATCTTCATCTGAAATTTTAATCTCAACAGATACTAACTGACTTACCATAGTATTGAAGTCATTCAAATGCTCTGCCACTAAGTCTCCACCTCTCATCCTCAATTTATACAGCTTCTTTCTCAAGAATAGTTTATTTACGAGGGACTTAGACTGATACAACTTCCCCAACCTTTCCCATAAATCCTTAGTTGTAGCTTCCTATGACACATTCAGTAATACCAAATCGTAGAGACATAGTCGGATTGTGCTCCTTGCCTTCTGATCCATCTTTTTTCAGTCATCTGCAGAAGTTCCTGTAGGTGCAGTACCTCGATCTACCRTGATCCACTGATCTCTATCCACCAAAAGATCTTCCATCTTGATCTTCAAAAGCTCAAATMTTTTCCCATTAAACTCCTCRATCTCCATCTTCGAATTGCTTGCCTTTTCTTTTCACCTGAAAAACAATATCGCAGATCTCCCACTGTAACAAGGGTTATCACAGTCCCGAGCCAAACCCTTGACCACAAAGGCGTCCCCCTAAAGCCAATAAATCTATGATACCAAATGTAAATTCTAACCTTGTACAATGTCTACTGTAAACATATATTCAGAAAAGAACAGAAAGGATACAATGGAAAATACAAACATTACACAGAGATTTTTCCCTTGGAAACCCAAACCGGGAAAACCAACATATATTATATTCATTCATTGTGTTACATTGTTTACAATACAATATACATATTGGAGCGAGCGACATCCAAAACCCTAACCCAATGACCTGGATTATTCCAAAACCCTAATTCCTTAATTGGAAATAGAAAACCATCGACAAAAACCATGTGCTGAAAAAACCACCTAAATACATGACACGTTTCCTGAGGCAGAAAAAAAATTTCGAGGGCGCTGCTCCTGCACCCCCTTTAACCCCCCTACGAGCCCAGTGCATACACTCAGACACAACTACTCGTGCAAAGAATATAACACATACCCAACAAAACGTAGGTCAAATTTGCATCCTAGTTCTTGGGATGTTTCTTATTATAACCCTCAAAAGCTATACCAATGTCTTAATCACTACTTATGTCTACCCAGCTATCCATGGTTGGAATGTTGCAGATCTCTTCAATTTCATGTGCATATTCTCCCAAAGTGTAATATAAAAGGTACTAAGAAATCTAGTATCCATGTCTAAGATGATTATCCTTGGGATCCCAAAGTCTATCGTGTACCGAACCACCCTGGTGCCTATTGGGATGTTGGGGCACTAGGTAATTTCACCAATTTACCTATAAGTTTCACCATAACATCAACATTTAAATCAAACATGCCATATAACATACAAATCCATAGCAAAATCACTATATAATTCACAGCATAATCCATACATCATAGAATTGAACATAAACATGAAAACATAGTACTTATCTCTTAAAAATCCACCAACTAGTTGCATACCTATGACATTCCACTGAGACACAAATCTCACTACTCATAAAATTTCAGTAGTGGACCACCCCTGAGTTGGGTTATGACTCCACCAGGGAAAATGATTCCTAAGCCAACCATGGTCCACAATCAATACAAACATGGTCTAGGACAAGGTATCAAACCTCAGCAACACTCCAACCTATAGTCTCTCATTCCCCACGAGCTTGCCCAACCCAAGGTGGTGTGCCCCTTTCTCTACACTACAGTCCCTCGGGTTGCACCACTACCTTTCTCGGGCTCCATCACAGACCAAGCAAGAATTCTAAGAGAATTGTGGCTCAAGGAGTTCTAGTTGCCCTCATAGGTCTCCAAGTACCCTTCAGGCCTCATATTGGGGAAACTATCTCCACACTTTTCCCTCCAGGGCTCGATCCTTATCCAAAGAAACCTAAGGAGAAGTGTACACACACTCAAATCCACCTATGATCTATAGGGTAAAATTTTTAGTCTTTGATCCTCATCTTCCCTAGAGAAACCCCTGTAGTTAGCATCGTAAGAAATGGAATGAATGGAATAGAATGGAGAATTAAACCAAATTCCCCCTTTTTAAATATGTATGTTTCTTTTTATATTATATTATCATATAATATAATAATAAAAACTCTTATATTATTATATAATATAACAATATAAAGGATTAGGGCATTATTATATTATATTCACTTAAACTCATTCGCTTAGTTTTCGTTTACCTATCCCTTAGCTCCCTTTCCCATTTATGGATTCGTAGACCCCCATACTCTTTTCGTCCATTGGTATGAAACAATGGAGTTATTTTATTAATTATTGCTTATAAATAATTTATAATATAGAGTCTCTTCCTTTGATCATGTTTACAGACAATCCATCCCAAACATATTGACTCACTAGTCTAAGTATCATATATATATAATATTTAAAATACAAGAATCAAGATGGGGTAGCGAACACCTATAATGATGATGGGTTGAAGATCAAGATCTCGTATATAACAATGTTGTCTATTAAGGTATATTCAAGTTCTTGGCATCAAATATCTAATTTTAATGCTCCACCTTCTATTCTATAATATTAACCAACATATTCACTTCCCAACTATGTTCTGGTTGGAGAAAGATCTGCATACAATTCCATGGAGGAAGGATGAAAATGAATATGGTCTTTTGTTGGAAAAAATGAATATTAGTATGGAGCATTGCTAGAATATCAGGTTTGAGCCACATAGGTGTCTAATTCTTCCAATGGATACCTAGTTTCTCACTATGTTGGTAGAGAATATTCTCCTTCTGCTCTTTCTCCACATCATGCAACACACCATTTGTGTTAGGAACATATCTGGCTTCCTCTGCCAAGCCAAGTTGTCCAACAATAAATTTTATCAAATTGTGGGTGAAACCTCTTTCTGACAATGAGTAAATGCATCCTAGTTTCAATTGCATCCCAGACTCTTTTCCAATCCTCTGCTCTATTAAAACACTAATCATAAGTTAGTTGGTTAGTTAAGTTAACCTAACTGTTATACAGTTACATGAGAGTTATGGTATTTTGTATTATATATGTACATCTATGTACATGTTTATTTATAGAAGCATTGATGAATAGAGTATGCCTTTTCTGCCATTGTTTAGTTATCTTTGTTCATCATGGTTTCTTGATTGCTTCTATTATTTCCATTATATTTCTGCTCTTTTCCTCATTATGAATCTAACAATGGTATCAGAGCATTGTGATATCTATGTCCCTGTGTGGGAGAGTTCAAGGAGTTGAAGAAGTTCATCCCATAAAGACAAGACATGTTTAAGAGAGGGCAAGTCTGTCGGTAGACAAATAAGGTGGATTGTTGATTGGGGGAATCCGCCTTCTCACTAAAACCACCTTCCTCTTGATATGTGCATGCCTAAAGGAGATTACGACCTCTCTATGTCCCTCGAACTGCACGCTCTATTGAAGTTGATCCACCATCTTATTGAATGACGGGTCTGTGGCTATCTGCTCTGTTAATTCTTTTATGGTGGGATCATTAAGAAGGATTGCAAGGGAAGGTCGCACAAAATATTCACAGTCAGAGCGATAGAGGAATGAAAATATAATGGTAAATATTCAACTCACCATGTAACCCTAAGAAAATAGGTGAAATGGTAAAGTAGTAAAAAAAAACTGCATTGAGATCTTATTATGGGAAAATTATAATGTTGGAGAGTTACTCAAGAGTTATAATGTTACCGGAGAGTTATAATGTTTTTATGTTATTATCTTTTATTGAATAAGTGGCATGTAAATAAGCTATAAAGATTTTCATAAAGAATATTAAAATATTTCTTTATGAGGGTTATAGCTTGCAAGATCCCTTAAAAACTTTTGGAGTGATAAGTCATATAGCTTGCAATATCCCTTAAAATGATAAGTCATTAAGTTTATTAGAAAAAAAAACGGTGTATTTCAAGGAAACATAAGGAGTTATAAGAATGCTTGCAATTGCACACTCGTTTAATTGTTTGTAATTGGAGTTATAAGGGTTTGTTATTTGAAGACATTTTGTAAAGGTGTTATAAGGAGTTTCTGGAAGTTATAAGGAGTTATCTTTGACCCACCCGAAATTGAATAAGGGGGTCTCTCTTAGGATCTTTGTGTGCGTCATTGGTTATCGTGTAGTTTTTTGGCATTCATGCAACAGACAATTGCTCTGCATGCAAAAACAGGATACAAAATTAAATTCATGGCATCAACATACAAGCATCTCTCTTCTATATTCTACGTAATGGAAAGAATTGAAGAACTATTTACAATATTGCACAAATTAATTAACTCAACTACGGAATCTAGAATTAAAATAAACAAGTGAACCCTCAGTACAGTGATTACTTGTTTACAAGTAACACACAAGAAGATTGATATGTACAAACATCAAAAAAAGTTGTTGTCTGATGAGTTAAGTTTACTTCGACACCAACAATGTGGTTTTAACAAACAAATTGACATCAAGGATGAAAATGAAGATGCTCAGGTGACTAGTAATCAAAGTCATAAACATGAAGATCAGAAAGATGAAGTCCCTATGTCAGAAAAAGTTGCGGATAAATGTATTTTTCGACCATGGGAAGAATTATGATTTAAATGAAACCGATATGGACTAGGATATGAAGATGATGCTAACAACCTTTTCCATATTCCTAATTATAGTGAATTTGTTTGCTTTGTGAGCGGAGGTTTTTTGAATGATGATAAGACGACAAAGCTTGAGGATATTGGTAAGGAACAGGTAGAGGATATTGTTGTTGATGATGTTGTTATTCAAAATCATGATAACAAGTTAGATAAAGAATCCATACAGTGCAAACACTGTCACCGGTTTGGCCATGATAAGTCAAACTGTTTTGATCTTCACCTATGCAAATTTTGTGGGAAGACAAATCATCCCTCAGTAAGGTGCCAAAAGTGCAAGCGGAAACAACTTCATTTTGAATGGTTAGGGAATTGGCATACACAAGTACAATCGTACTTGATTGGAGAGATTTCTAAACTTGATGGACATGAATGTTTTTCAAGATTTGTTGATTTAGGGTATGATCGGGGCCTAGTTGATGTAGTCTTCTGAGTTCAAGATCGAGTCTTCATACTCCGTCGAAAGACAGTTTGATGTGTTGGATCTCTATTTCTTCTTGGCCATACTTGCGAATGACGGTCAAGGGAATTGGAACCACTTGTCCATGACAGGGGGGAAATCTAGTTGAGTTAGGTTCCAAGTTTGATTTTGAGTTGGGTTCCAAGTTTGATTTAGAGCTTGTGAATAGATGATCAAGTATGCAACCTAGTTCTTGGTATGCAGTCTTGTTCCTGAACATATTGTTGTTGATATGGTTTTTGGTCATCTTAAAACCACCAATTGAGCAGAAGACATGAAGTTTTTCTTGTTACATTTTCATATTTTTGAGCCTTGAGCTCTTGTTAGTTTATGGTCAACTTAAAACCATGCCATTTAGTCAAAGAAATCAGCTTCTGTTAGACATTCGGTTTGTGGTCATCCGGAAACCACCAAATGAGTTTGTGGTCAACCTTAAACCACCAATTCAATAGAAGACATCAACTTCTACTATTTTTTTCAAAGTTCAGAGAGCATCTTTAGCCAACCCTCTGAATATTTGCTTGACACATGTGATTGTCAAGTAGTGGCAGTTTTTCAAGCAAGAATGAACTTATGATTAAGGGGGGATGTTAAAACACTAATCATAAGTTAGTTTGTTAGTTAAGTTAACCTAACTGTTATATAGTTACATGACATTTATGGTCTTTTGTATTATATATGTACATCTATGTACATGATTATTTACAGAAGCATTGATGAACAAAGTATGTCTTTTCTACCATTGTTTAGTTATCTCTGTTCATCGTGGTTTCTTGATTGCTTCTATTATTTCCATTATATTTCTTCTCTTTTCTTCATTATGAATGTGACATGCTCATCATCTTTCTTACCTTGGATTTATCATCCCATCCAACAGTGACAAAATAGGTGTTGGATAGCTGTGCATATGGTCAACTTTAATGTGGTTCCAACTCAAGAAGATGATTTGCTGCATGCTTTGCGAGCTTCATGCTTCCATGGAATCAACAAACAACAAGTAAGCTTCCCTAAACCAAAACACTGGATCAAATGGAATTCCATTGAGAAAGTTCAACGCGAGGCTATCCCAATTGAGAAGGGAAACCATGCAATTGTAATGCCCCTCTCTTGGTGTGATGACATAGACTTCACTCATGATCTTGTCATCATTCCTTCAATCAGGATTTGACTCTATTTTCCCAAAGTTAGGTAGATTTTGGTGTTTTCTATACTTTCTCCATGAACTATCACCCAAAAAAAATTATAAGCTATCAAAATCCACCTATTATGACCTTTTGTAAAAGAAAAATCTATGTAATTGATTCAACTTTCTCATTTATGGTCTTAAATTCTATTATAGTATTAACCCAAAGACACTTAAAATCAAACAAATTTCCAATAGGATTTCTCTCCACCGTTTGTAAAAGAAAAATCTATGTAATTGATTCAACTTTCTCATTTATGGTCTTAAATTCTATTATAGTATTAACCCGAAGACACTTAAAATCAAACAAATTTCCAATAGGATTTCTCTCCATAACATATCACTTAACTGTTATATATGACTCAAGAAAAAAATATGTTGAATTTAATTTTCCATGTACAAACTATGAAACTTGGAATTATAAGTCATCACTTGGTTTCTTCCACTAGAGGGTGTGGATGTGCAAAGACTATACTAGAATGTAAGGCATGAGCTAGCAAACCTTTAAGCCAATGTCTGTGGAAAATACACATCACTTTTAATGGTGTCCACCCATTGCAATTTTCTATATAGGTACATTTGACCAAAGAGTAGCTAAGCAAACTCTAGCCTTCACAACAGGATGGAAAAAATATACACAATCTGGAAGTTATAGAATGTCTCTATAAAAGACAATGTAAATGAATAGGCATAAGAAAAGTGTCCATAATATAAACATTTTAACATGTATTGTAAATCCTTCAGCTAACACCAACATTCCAAAGGGGAAGAGCTAACACCAACATTCCAAAGGGGAATCAAATCCAAACTTGCAACACTATTGGCTTTTCCATGTTCTTCATTCTTAAAGAGTTAATTTCTAGTGTCTCTCCTACTTGATGTTTTCATGGAAGCAGTCATTAATTCGTCCTAACAAATCTAGCATTTACCATTTCATTCACAAATGTGGTAGCCAAGCATTGCTTGAGAATGAGGCGACTATTGTGCAAACAGAGCCATGTTAGTTATAAGAAATACAAGCCTCCTTATTAAAGGAACCTTTAAGTTTCCATCGAGAACACTTCATTCAATGACATAGGAAAAACTCCAAAGTAACTTTTCTAGCTCTCTCAGAGTCAATTCAATGAAGTTCTTCATTTTCCATATCTCTAACCCTGCTATGTTCCTCATGTCTTATTTTATCGTGGACTTTACAATGCTCTTATTATAAAATATATTTAAGACACAACCTTTACATTTAGATGAGAATGAATTAGAGAGGAAAACAAAATCCCGAGATTACATTGGCATTTTTTTGTTGTTTAATTTGCTAACCTTGATGCTATTTTTAACATCCCAGAAGACAACTTCTCTAGAGTCCATGAATCGGCGGTAGTTTATGGCCATATTGGTTTTGGTACCGTGAAAAATCAAACCCTTCTTGATGTAATGTATAAAATTGTAATTAGTGGGACAATGCCATTGGTAGATTGCAAGGAGTTTGAGCGTAAATTGGTGGTACCATCTAGCAAGCACACTCAAAATATTTCTCCCCTGCACTCTGTTTTTATCCCATGCAGGTTCAACGTTTGAACTTGGATTTGATACCACTTTGTGGTGTACCGCTAGGATGGTGGGGTATTGGGGAATTTCACTAATTTTCTTCTAATATTCACTAAAATATCCACATTTAAATCAAACATATAACATACAAAGCCATAGCAAAATCACTATATAATTCACAACATAAACAATACAACATAGAATTTAACATAAACACAAAAACATAATACTTATCTCTTAAAAATTCATTAATTGATTGTAGACCTACGATTTTCTACCTAGCCATAGATTTCATTGCTCATAAACTCTCAACAATGGATCATGTCCGAGCTAGGCTATGACTCCATCAGAGCAAAGGATTCCTAAGCCAACCATGGTCCACAATCAGTACCAACATCATTTAGGCTAAGGTACCAAACCTCAACAACACCCCAACCTATAGTCTCGCATTCCCCATCAGCGTGTACAACCCAAGGTAGTGTGCCACCTTCTCCGCAAAACAGTCCCTCTAGCTGCACCATTGCCCTTCTAGCACTCTAACACAAGCCAGCCAAGAATTCTCATAACATTGTTTCTCCAAGAGTTCCAACTTCCCTCAGAGATCTCCACTTACCCTACAGTTCTCATATCGGGAAACCTATCCCCACACTTCTTCCTGCAGGAATCCAAACTTCTCTAAAATAACCTAAAGAAAAGTGTACACACATTCAAATCCACCTAGGATTCGCAAGGAAAAATCTATAATATATGATCACCATATTCTCCATAGCAACCCGTGTAGTCAACATGGTAAGAAATGAAATGAATAAAATAAAATGGAGAATTAAGTGAAGTTACCCCTTTTAAAATATGTATGTTAATTTTTATATTAATATTGTTATATAATGTAATAATATAAGATCTTATATTACTATATAATATAATAATATAAAGGCTTAAGGAATTATTATATTATATTTCCTTAGCCTCCCATCCCACTTGTGGAGTCTTAGCCTCTATACTTTTTCTCTCTCTTGGTGTGTAACCATGGTGTTATTTATTAATTATTGTATATAAACAATTTATAATATAGGCTTTCTACCTTTCATCATCTTTACAAGCACTCCAACCCAAACATACTCACTTATCAACCTAAGTATCATATGTACAATATATTTACAATTAGGTAATCAAGTTGGGTTATTACAAAGTGCACCCAGACCTATTCAAAGAACATGATTGTTTATTCTTTTCCCTTGATGGTATTTTTACAAGGCACAAGAATGCACATCTTGCTAAAACTTTCAATACAACAAACATATATTCATATCCCTTATTGCTTGTGAGCAAAGCACCAACAAAATCCATGGAAATGAATTTAGGGTTGAGTAAGTATAGGTAAGGGATTGTATAAATTTTCTTCTTATTACTGGGCTTCTTATAACAACAAAGCACACATCCTCAAATATAACATGATACATATTCTTGCATTGTGGGCCAATACATATACCTTTGTAAATTGACAATTGTTTTTCCAACACAAAAATGTCTTGCAACCTTGGATGTGTGAGCCTCTCTAGTAATATGTAATCTTTCACCTTTTGGGGACACAAAGCTTGTGTAGCTTGTACAACAACTCATTCTATAGATGATAGTCATCCTTATTGTCACCTTATTCTACATGAATTCATCCATATAGTTGTTGAAATGTCTCTTTGAATTTTTCGTCTTCTATATATGCTTATTGCAATGCATCATGGGTTAAATGATCCAAGATCCTAAAATTGTAATCTTGGATGTGGATGGCCTTGAAAGTTAGTCTACCAACTTATGAGTGATTCCGTTCTTATACTTGATGACTAGATTAAATTCTTATAAAAATCTCATCCACTTGTAATGTATGGTTTGTTGAAGGTTATGATTTCATTTCCCATCGTATTAGTGATAAATAAGAATAATAATTTCATGTCCCATCATATTGATGATCAATGTGAATGATGATTTCCTTTCCGATCAAATAAAAAAGCTTCCACCTTTTAACATCTTATTCATTTTCATAAAAAAAATCATATTTTTTTTTTTTAAATCTTATTCATTTTCATTTTAATAATTTCAATTATAAAAAAAATATAATAACAAATTCGAAAACAACTATTACATCACGAAAACACATTAATTTTATCTAATTTATTTAAATGTATTAACTAAATAAAAATTAACACATATTTTTACTCTTTAAAAAACTAAAAATACATGCTGTTATGTAGCAACGCGCTCCTTGGATGGTCGTACTCCAAGTACATCAATCTATATAATGGAATCCTCTTCAATCTTATAGGCATCTTATGAAAATGTCTTGATAGGAGTACATTTATTGGAAAATGACACATTTAATAGGTTTTCAATTTTTAATGTTTTTAATCATTCAAATAAAAAATGAATCTGTGTGATTCCAACAATTTATTTTTTATATAGATATATTTAATTATATTTAAAAATGTTAAAAATGTTGTAGTTTAAAGGTTTTATATATTTGAGTTGTTAATTTTGTATAATTATAATGCTTATAAATTTTTAGCATGCTGAAATTTTGAGTGGTTAGTTTTGTATAATTTGAATGTTCTGGAGATTGTTAATATATTGAAATCATTTATACAATGAAAAATACAGTTTAAACAACAAAAAAAATTATGATTTCTTATAAATTTATTCCACCTCATTTCAACTAAACTAAAATAGTTAGAAAATGCTGTTGATTACTTAATTGACACATTTTAGATAATTAACGAAAATTCCTCATTGTAATTAAATTAATAGTGTACTATGTTATGTTGGGTCTGAAGCTTGTCATAGCAGGAGATGCCACATTTGACCAGCATTTAGCATTTCAGATTTCACCTCCTCTCCCAGGAAAGCTAAGGTGAGTATACCAAGAGCGAATAGAAGTAATTCAATTCCAGCAATCGGCTTCAAGCGTGCAGATGCGCACGAAGAACCCTAGCGGTTTAGAGTAATCTCTTGGAACGATGGGAGTATTCTGGCAAGTTACTTTCGCTATGCAACCCATGTTCAAGCGTTTTAAGTAGGCCCAATATAACCGATGATAAGGGGATAGAAAATGAAGCAAGCCATTTTTTCAGGGCTCATGATTTTGCATATTTAATCTGATTTCCCTTCCATCAAAAGGTGTTGTTTAGACCAATTGACCGAGTTTCTCTTGAAGTTCCTGGTGACGGCCTCCACGATCCATCTACCGTAGTCAGCCTTGAATATTTGGACTCTCTGAGTAAGTATGTACACATTTCCACTCGTTTGTTTTTTAAGAATAATGTTAAATTAACAGTTAAAATCCGTGTTACAGGAAGATGGTGGCATAGGTAGATGGCATAATCCAAGCTAAAGAAGATGCTGTCGGATTTTGCTATTTTATTGGAAAAACAATAATCCAACTTGTGGCTAACGAGAGCGGGATTTGGAACGACAAAATTAAAGGCTTTGGAGGGTACCCAGTGACGGATTCAATCATCCCATGCAGTCTTCGGTCTTGTGGAGGTTGCCAAGCCAGCCATAAGAACCAACAAGGTAATAATAATCATACTGGTTGCACTTCCAAATATGAGTTTAATAAATAGCTTATGACTGTTTCGAAAAATTCGATTTCCTTTTATTCTTTGGCAAATCCTATTTCCAATTGCAATTGTAGTTTTAAATCTTCGAAACAATTGTCTCTTGCATGAATGGGAAACAACTTTCTCTTGCATGAACTCACTTAAAGACACCCTTCGTAAGTATTTAATTGAAAGACGATCGAACCTGCTTAAATTTTAATTTTTTTTCTTCTCGGAAATAATCCAAGCGATGAGAATCTCTACATTAGAATAGGGCAAGGATTTTAATTTGATCCGGGATCTTATATTATTCAATAACTCAATGATGGGACGAAATCTGAACATTCGATGTCCAAATTGTATGGCTTACTGAACCTTTTATTCAAAAATAATAGAATAATAATCATATCCATTATCTGCTTATCAATTCTAAAACCCTAATCCTAATAAGCAGAAAAGAAGTACCTTTTTATCTTTCTATATCATTTAGACATATAAGTTTATACAGGGTGGTTTGAAAATATGATTTAATAGTTAATAACTTAATAATAATGTTAATTATTAATATTTATTTTCATTATAAATAAATATTTGTTATATTATCATGGATGGTAATATAACAAAGTATTCTTAATGATATTATCATTATAAATAAATGATAAATGATATAACAAAGTATTTATAATGATATTATCATTATAAATAAATACTTTGTTACTTTGTATGTTTTCGAGACTTTGGCAAGTCCTTGACTCCTTTGCACACTTAGGGCAAATTATTTCTTTTGAGACTTAGACTGTTCTCGAATACTTTCTGCACTCCTTACACAATTTTGTGCAGACTCTTTTGTGACTTTGTTCGGCTTGAAAACCTCCAAGGTTCTCAGTTCCTCTGCATCTTTCAATGGACTTCTTCTTTCCCTCCTAGCAGTCTCTCACTCTCCTTCCTGAGCTTGTAAGGTAAACTTAAAACACCTTAGGCGCACTACATGCACTTGGCTCAGTTCTTCGAGAACTTCTCCCCTAACCTCATGGAAAATTTTAAGGCATGTCCTTTCCTTTGTCGATGCACTTCTTGCAAAGCCTTCCTTCACCAGAATGTTCAGCAATTCTGGGATTTTCCGACACCTCCAACCGTGTTTCTTCTGTACATTCTCACACTAGCTCGATGCCCTCCTGATAGAATATTTTTTATTGTTCAGTAACTCTAAACTCTTCTTCTCCCCACACAGTCTTTCCTTCCAAGATACTTAACCACCTTGAAAATTCTCCCCAAGTCTGTGAATTAACCTCGTGCGCCTTCTTCGCAGCTTCTCTTCTGATTCCACTGAGTTCAAACACACACTCCTTGCGTTAGCTCACAGAGTTTCCTCTCTCTATTGTGCACTCCTTGCACTTAGCCTAGAAAACCAGACTTAACTTAACACACTCTCGGATAGAAAGTTATATCTCTATCCCTGCATACGATTTCTAACATTCATCTACAATTCACAAACATGTAAATGACATTCATAACACAAAATCCATTACACAGAAACGTAGAATATGAAAAGTTGTCATTTTCTATTAATGGTAGAATGCCAAATTACAATTCTGGAGTCTGAGCTACAATTGAGTCTCTCTTCTTTGTGTTTCTCTCCTTACAACCTTACCAATCTCTTCTTGGCAATAATACAAAGATTTATACAAGAGGGGCTCAACGAGTTTCCCTCACAAGCTTAAACTAGTGGTGTCAAATAAACATTTAAAAATGCCTATCGAAATGAAAATTTACAATGATGGAAATATTCGTCGAATCAGATCAAGATCCATTATGTCGTCAACCACTTAATGGAAACCTTGCTTGTGCGAAAGCACACTTTTTCTCTTCCATCTTTTCTTCATTAAATTCGTGTATCTCGCCTTGGATTCTCGAGAAAAAATGAGAGGGTGGTGCCTCTCCTCTCTTAAATGCACACCATGTGTGAAACATGATTGGCGCATGCTGAGGTGGAGCGACGCTCCTACATCATACTCTACGGCTACGAAAATCATGAGCTCCTGCTCATGAGCTTGCAACGTGGTTGAAATCCTCTTGGATCCCAAACTTTATCTTGGAGTTGTCTCTCGGTTCCTCGGCTTCGCTTCTTCTGCTCCTACATCATCCTTGTTGCTCATGCAGGTTTCATGTTGCTCAGATTCCTCGTCCTGACTAATTCCTCTTCCGACTCCAACATCAGCTTCCTTATCTCCTCAACTACTTCTTCCAGCTGCTCTATTGGCTGACCTTCCTCCTGCAGACTAGCTTGTTGCATTCCTTCCTTGTTCATGGGAAAATCATGTTAATTTCCCAAGTCATCTTGTTAAGAACCTGAATAGATCTATAATCACCACAAATATTGAATACATAATAGATCCACAAGCAAGATAGAAAAAACCACACTTTATTATTACCAAACCCTTGAGGTAGGGCAACACCATACAATGAATCCTATTATGGAAGGAATCCTCTCCTGTTCACTTGCCTCTTCAAGGGGGCTTCCTCCTATTGAGCTACCGCTCTAAACACAATACTTCTCTTCATGTCTCATTACATTGCTTGAACCTCTTTATATAGTGCTACCATCACCTAAGAACATTCTAGAGGAGGAATCTTCT
>JASDQU010101024.1:387376-405356 GCA_032191745.1 Picea mariana
AAAAAAAAAAAAAAAAAAGTGTATGGTATGAAAAAATAATGATATTAAATCAGGAAAAAAAAAATATATGGTATGAAAAAATAATGGTTTAATTATGGTAATTTTTTAAACCTAGTTAAGTTTAATTTATTATTATTATTTTTTTTTAACTGTGATGGGAATGAATTTGTTCTTTTTAACTGTGATTGGAATGAATTTGGTTGTATATCAATCCATTTAGTTTTATATTATTTTTTTTTTAACTGCGATGGGAATGAATTTGTTCGTTTTAACTGTGATTGGAATGGATTTGGTTGTATATCAATCAAAGAATAAAATAGTTAAACTAATTTAAGAGAACTTTCAGTTAAAAACAAATGAATAATCTAAACTTGTTTGATTTATAGAATTGTTCTTGAGGAAAAAGCCTCCACGGTTTAACTTGTTTGTTTAGTATATTGCTTTTTAATTTTTGTAATAAAATAGTTAAACTACTTTAAGAGAAGTTTTAGTTAAAAACAAATTAATAATCTAAACTTGTTTGATTTATTGAATTGTTTTTTGGAAAAAACCTCCACTTTTAACTTGTTTGTTTAGTATATTGTTTTTTAATTTTTGTAATTGTAATGTGAATGATTTTAACTATATATCAATATAAAAGTAGAACAATTATATTATTTTATCCAGCAGATTATTTATAAGGAACTAAATCTGGTCAATAAATGATAGGTGGACAATTTGAAAACAGTTTATTTAATTGAACTAAGAGAAAAGAAAATTGGAATGAAATCCCTTGCTAAATTAGCTGGGAGGTCTGGTCTGGAATCATAGGAATTTGTTGATATTTGAATATCAGCAAAAAAAAAATCTTATTAGAGTGTGTAACTAAATTCTATAGGACTTGGGGGAATAAAAAATTACACAAGACATAAATCACAAAATGATTGATAGACCACATATTCTTGATTGGGACGGGGCAGTAGGCTTTTTCTATGGGGCTTCACACGAAAGAGGTACAAAATGTGGGGTTGGAACCATTATGAAATGTTCAATATTGGGCATTTTTAAACTTAAAATGAACTGTGGAAAAAGAACAAATACCAATGGAGAAATGCTCACACTTTGTGTAATTTTATTTTTTTCATATATTAAAGGTACCAAAATTACTATTGGTGGGTGATTCATTTTCATTATTTTTTTCATATATTAAAGGTACCAAAATTATTATTGGTGGGTGATTCATTTTCAGCGAATCAAAGCCCAACATATCTACAGAACTTATAATCATGTTGTTAAAATCAGATGGACAACATGAAATATTTGAAAGTATTGAAACTTTTTACTTTGGAACTTTTTGTAAATTACAATGATAAGGAAACATAAAAGTTTGTTTTTTTTTATTATAGATATCTATACCATTGGCCATTATATGAACAAATGTTGTAAAGGAGACAAAAGCTGAAAATATTTTTGGTTCATGTTTACAGTGTATATTTTTGAAAAAAATAAATTATATTTACTAATATAAATATCTTTTTTTATTGAAAAAAAATATTATTCCAAGGAAAAGGGATTTAGGAGTAAAAAATCTCCACCTTTAACATGTTCTGTTTGTATATTATTTTTTTTCCAATTGCGATTTGAGTGATTTTGATTATATATTAATATAAAAACAAAAACAATTAAACTACACATACTAATTTAACCTGTTATGTTTGTATATTATTTGTTTCTTTTTCAATTGTGATTTAAATGATTTTTTTTTGTAAGTAAGAAGAAATTATATATTAGAAAAACCTGTCAGAGGCAAAAAAGAAGAACCCATTTATAGTCATGGTCTAGTTACGCTGATGAGCTGCCCCAACAGAGGGGAAACCAGCTCATTTAGCCACTGAGTCATTAAAGTTTGATAAAACATACTAAGCATTAAAGTCTGAAACTTAAAGTTCATTAACAGAAATTGACACATAACCTAGGTGGTAGCCACGTAGCTTGGCCATGTGCGTTGGATATCCTCGGGCCCAGGTTCCTCTTCGATGATCGGCGTACCATCTCCCCAATGCACTTCAACCTGCGTTGTGGCTTCGATGCTCAGACAGTTGCTGACAGTGTCCTGCGTCGTAGGCTTGATCTCGGTCTCACTATGCTTCTTTTCCTGCCCTGGCCAGGTGCCTTGGAGATCCTCGAGCTTAGGCGTACCATCTCCAGACTGCATCATGACCTCTTCGCTGTGGGTGGTTGGGCCGGGACCTTTACTCTCGTCCTCTCTGACGTTGCCCGTATCATTAGCTGCTTCATGCATGGGAGTCGCTCCGCTCGCATCTGTGTGGATAGCCGCCTGCAGAGTGGACAGTAGCTGGAGGAACAACCCAATTTTCTCATTTTTTAATTCTAGGCGGAACTGTAAGTCCTCCACTCCCCGACGAAGCTCGAAAACTAAGCCCTGGAGGATGGAAATCTTGTCTCTGAGTTGCTCACCGTGGATTGTGTCCGTAGAAGAGTGATCCATATGAGGCTGGTCACGTGAAGGGGGAGGGTTCGGGGTTGCAGATGAGCCAGATGGGGCCGCTTGACCGGGATAGGATAGTGCAGCCATCGACAAAGAGTGTATGACTTGCAGGGCGGAGCTGAGCGTCTGAGGAACGAGCTCCAGGTGGTGGATGGACTCGCTCGGGGGAGGTTGCGCGGAGGGGGGAGTCGAAGGCCGACGAGGCCTCCAGGGAGAGCCTCGTCGAGGCTTCCCTCGCAACCTGCGCTTATGCTTTGGCATGGGATAACTGAAACGACAAGAAAAGGTCCAGAGGTGAGGGAGAGTTACCGGTTGGCAGTCTACTCTAGCCGACGACGACCATAGCCGCGGATGGGAGAGCGCCTTCTGCCACCAACTCAAGCTACGAGCCAAACAATGAGCCATAACCAGGTGCAATTCCATATCAAATTCGTCGAAGGGGGGAGGTGTTAATGCTCGCTCGCGTGACATGAACGGTAATAAAGTCATAGGAGGGTGGCCAGTGGGGGCACGAGCCTGGCACATGGCTTCGTGCCTCGCTGGCGTTCTGCACTCCCCTCCGCTAGCCCCGTTTCCTCCACTAACACCCCATCTGGGGGAGCATCCACCATTCTGGCTTTGCGAATGCATTGCTGAAGAATAGGGTGATTGGGTTCCAAATGTGCATTGCAGATGAACTCCGACTCTTGCCTGTTGAGGCTTATATTGGCCAGAGTATCCGCCACTTGATTCATGTTTCTTCTGACACGAGTAGGGATGATGGCCAAGTCTGGTCGCAGGGAGTCGGTGATGCTCTGGAGTCCATGCAGGATGCACCAACTAGACGAGATTCTGTCTGGGCTGACTCCATTTAAAATTTTATGCAGCAGGATAATGATGATTTGGGAGTCACCCTCCACGATTAATTTGGAGTAGTTGTTTTTGATGGCCATCTGTAGACCCTTGGAAAGACCCCAGAGCTCTGTTGCATTGTTCGTGGAGTGTCCTATGGAGCCAGCTCCGATGAGAAGGATTTCCCCATTGTGATTGCGAAAGACTATTCCATAACCTGCTGGTCCCGGGTTGCCTTTGGAGGCCCCGTCGAAATTGAGCTTGATGAAGTCCTCCAGGGGGGGGACCATGAGGTGGGACTGCTCTGAGAGGGGGACGGTACAGAAGGCGTGCTCGTCTACAGGGGGGATGGTGGGGTCCAGAAGCGGAGGATGGGGATTTCGTCAGGGTGCCTGTTGAGGTGGTCATCAGCTCAGAGCTGGGGCGGGATGGATTCCAGGACGTTGCAGTAGCATAATTTCCATCGGTGCTGCCACGGAAGGGAGAGGCCTTTGAAGAGTCAGTTGTTCCTTTCTTTCCAGGTTTGCCAAAGAATGAAGCCTGGTATAAGCTGCCAGACCCGATTTAGGAGGGGTGAACGGAAAGCTTGGTCCCGCCAGTTGGAAATGGTCTCTAGTATGCTGTCCCTACGACGGTCGGAAGTCCTCATAACAATCGCCATCTGATCCCATAGCTGGGCGGTATAATGGCAGGAGTTGAGAATATGTTCCATCGTTTCCTCTGCCTCACCACAGAGTGAGCACATGGAAGGCCCCACGAACCCCCTTTTGGTTAGGTTGTCCCATGTGAGAATGCTGGAGTGTGCTATTAGCCAAAGGAAGAGGGTAATTTTGGGCCAGTGCTTTAAATTCCAGAGTTTGCTCCATAATTGCAGATTGGGGAGGGGGTCTGAGGGGGCCCTGAGCCGGTATGCTTCTCGAGTGCTGAAGGTGCCACGCGGTTTGTATCCCCATCTCAGAATGTCCTCACCTTCTATTATGGGGATTCTTCGCTTCTGCAATTCCTCCTGCAGAGGGCCTATATGCACTTTTGGCGCTAGGTTGAGGCGTTCTCTGTCCACATGCCACTGGCGCCACGTATCTTTCTGGGGGTCGACCTTCCAGTAGTTGGCCACTCTTGTTAATCCTGTTCGAGTGGCCTGTGCGCAGATGTTAAGGGCCCATTCCTCCTTTCCTAGAATCGACCATTGCTTCCAGGAGTCCGACCAAAACAGGGCATTCCTCCCATTTTGGATATCCCAGAAAACATGTTCGGTGACCAAGTGTCGATTTTGCATAGCCGCAGTCCAGATCAAGGAGCCCTGAATGTCTTCGTCCCATCGGATTAAGTTTCTTTCTGCTATATTTGGAGCATATTTCTTCCGCCAGAGTCGGGCCCAGAGGTCCTTGGGGTTCTTTAGCCAGCGCCACCAAATCTTGGCACTGAGGACTTTGTTCATGATGCCCGGATCCCTTAGCCCTAGGCCGCCTTGCTCCTTGGGGCGACATAGCTTGTCCCAACTGACCAGAGCCATTTTCTTCCCAGTATTGGGTCCCTGTTAGATGAAGTTCCTTTGAAGACCTTTGATGGCATTGAGGACAAACTTTGGAGCAGCCAACGCTGAAAAGGAGAAGATCGGAAGGGCTTGGAGGACAGCTTTAAGGAGAATGAGGAGGCTGGGAAGGTTAAGAATCCTGTAGGTCCAAGAGGACAGTCGCTTAGTGAAGGTAGATAGGAGGTGTTCCCACGAGGAGTTACGGAGGGCGGTGTCTATCAGTGGGATACCAAGGTATTTGGACGGGAGGGAGCTTCTGCTGAAACCTAGAATGCCCGAGATGTGGCGCTGTATTGGAGGGGGAGTATTGAAGAAGAAGACTTGGGACTTTTCCTTGTTGCAATCCAAACCGGATGCCTCAGAGAAAGTTTGAAGGATACCCAGGAGAGAGTTAGCTTCCCGGACCATAGGGCTACCCATCAGGAGGGTATCGTCAATGAATTGACTGGGCAAGACAGGCAGGGAGATTCCATGGAGGGGCAGTCCTGATAATTGCTTTGATTCAATCGCAGCATGGATGGATCTGCTAAGACCTTCGGCCAGGATAATAAAAAGGAAGGGGGAGAGGGGATCGCCTTGCCTGATCCCTCGTGACGAGGTGAAGGGCTGTGAGGGTACACCATTGACCAGGATAGAGAAGAAAGTTGTGGAGGTGAGGTTCAAGATCCAATCTACCCATTTTGAATCAAAGCGAAAAGCTAGCAGCATTGCGCGCATATAGCCCCAACTAATCTTGTCAAAGGATTTAGAAAGGTTCAGTTTAAGAAGCATACATAGGGTTTTGGTTTTCTGCAGGGAGTAGATCACTTCATGAGCCAGGATGACGCTGTCTAAGATCTGTCTTCCCTCCACATAGCCAGATTGCTCCAGGGAGATAATTGTCGGCAGGATGGTTTTGAGTCTTCTGGCTATCACTTTTGTGAGGAGCTTATAGATAACATTACAGAGCGCGATGGGCCTGAACGCCTTGGGATGATGCGCCTGCCCCTCCTTGGGGACTAAGGTGATGAAAGTTGCATTGAGAGCCTTGAGGACTTGTCTCGATGCTTGGGAATCTTCCAGGATTTCCCAGACTTCTGTTCTAATCATCGCCCAGCAGTAATGGAAGAAATCGCTGGTGAAACCATCAGGGCCAGGAGCCTTACCTTTCGGAGTTTCCTGAAGAGCTTGGTCCACTTCCTCGATGGAGATTGGTCTGAGCAGGCCTGCGTTCTGCTCCGGAGTGACAAGTGAAGGCACATGCTGTGTGATCCTATTGATGGCTTCTGATCTGTCTGCCTGCAGTTCCGTGAGGAGGTTTTGGAAGTGCCTTATCAGGGTGGCCTCCATATCTTCATGCAAATGTAAGACATCCCCTTCATCAGAGATGAGATGCGTGATTTTGTTGGTATGACGCCTTTGAATGACTGTCCTATGGAAAAATTTAGTGTTGCGCTCTCCCTCTTTGAGCCATTGCACCCTCGACTTCTGTCGCTAGAGAATCTCTTCTTGACGCCTTTTGTCTTCAAGCTGCTGATTGATGCCTGTTTCCTGTGCCTTAAGCTCTTCTGTTATGCCCTGTAGCCTGATCTGATGCTGAATGTTTTCCATTTGTGCTGTAAGTTGTGTTTTGGCGTCAAAGATATTCCCGAAGGTGTTTTGATTCCATAGTTTGAGAGTGTGCTTGAGGTTCTTCAATTTCTGCTGGAATTTGTACATTTTGGAGCCACGAGGAACCTCTACTTCCCTCCACCAGGTTTGGATGTTTTTTTGGAAATCAGGATGGTCTAGTCAGAATGACTCAAATCTGAAGGGTTTCTTACCCGATGTGGCTGAAATATCCACCCATAGTTGTAGCGGCCAGTGGTCGGATCCAGGGAAATTGAGTATAGTGGATTCCATAGAGGTGCCTTCCATCATGAATGCTTCTGAGACTAGAAATCTATCCAGCCTGCAGGCTATTTAGTGACTTCCCATTCTTCTATTTGTCCAGGTATGGAGGCCATTGCTGGTGTTCAGATCTATTAAGCCAAGATTGTCTATGAGACTGTTGAAATCACCAGATTCCCTGTCCAGCCGGCGCGAACCTCCTCTTTTTTCTTCCAAGCTTCGTATGAGATTGAAGTCACCTTCTACAATCCAGTTCCTATGCTGGGTGTGGTTCGAAGTCTGGCTTAGGCTCTTGAGAAAGGCCTGCTTATCTTTTGGGTTGGTTGGGCCATATATATTGATGATATGTCCAGGCTTGCTTGAGCCTATGAGCCTATAATCAGCTGTGATGGCCCATCTAGTGGCCGTGAGGTTTTCCATTATTATAGTATTGGTATTCCATAAAATAGCTAACTCGCCGGCTGTGCTTGTGGCATCTATGGACATTGCTGTCCCCTGCTTCCAGCATTTGGGGGTTAATTTGTCAATATCTTCTGAGCTACATTTTGTTTCTTGAAGGAATAGAACGTCTGGTTGCTATGCTATGATCAACTCCTGTAGCCGTTTTTGCTTGCTACGTCCGTTGAGACCTCTAATGTTCCATGTGATGACCTTCATGATGACGGGGGGGTGGGAAGGGGAGGGAAGCTATCCGAGATCAGGTTGATTTGTCCGRAGTTCACCATATAATTTCCTATTTCCTGTATGAGTTTATTGGTGGATTTTCTGCCCCGCTTTTTCTCATCTTTCTGGACTTTGTTTGGGTTTTTTGATGGACCTCCCTGGATTCCGAGGCCTTTGCTAGCTCGCACTGAGGATCCAGCAGAGGAGTTAAGAAACACTTTGTGTACCTTTCACAACTGGTCTCTGGGAATGGTGTAGAGTTTATGCTACCTGTAGGCGTGCTCCAAGTGCTCCAGATCTACCCCAGCTAGGTCTTGTTCCTCTAGTTCCATGTCCACCTCCCCGTCCTCTATCTCCGGTGGGTCTTGTTGATCTTTGCTTATGTCGGGTGGGTTGAGATTCGGCGCCTTGAGCAGAGTGGGTCGTTCTCTGCCTGGATCAGTGAATGGGGGTTCAACTTCCAGTGGTCTGTCCTCCGCTGGGGTGTGGGTGGCTCCGTCTCCAGTTTGATCTTGCAGGATGGCAAATTTGTTGCTAGTTGAGGGGCCTTTACTGTCCTGAGCCGATTGCCTCTTTGGTCCCTGACGCCTTTTCCCCGTTGGTTGTACAAAGCCATCCTTGTCCTTACCTCCTTCGAGATTCCCTTCTTTTTGTGCTTTATTGAGTGGGCATTCCCGAAAGAGGTGACCATGCTCATGGCACTTCCTACAGCGAAACGAGATGTTCTCGTAATCAATGGTCTGAGACCAGTCTTCATCGTGGTACTCCAATGTGATGGATCCCGGAAGTGGTTTAGAAATATTCATGTACACACAGATGCGTGCGTACGACGTGTAGCGTCTTTGCCGAGTGGCTTCTGAGGACTTGACATAAAAACCTATGGTATTGCCAATGCCTGCGAGGACCTCTTCCAGGCAGAACTCCTGGGGTAGGGAGTAAAGTCTAATCCAGACCGGTGCGTGGGAAAAGTCCTCCTTCTCTGGGCTGAACTTCTCGGTCCAGAATCTAAGGAAAAGTCCTCCCGAATTGTAGAAATACTGTCCTCCCTCGAAGACACGATTCCTATCTTCCAGGTTGTGAAAGATGATGGTGAAGAAACCTTTGGATCCCAACTGTAGGTCGTAATGCCCTTTTGGTTTCCACCAGTGCTGTATCCATCTGATCAAGTCTCGCTCAGAGGGCCAAAGCCCTAGGAATTTGCCGATTAGGGCGTAATCCCTCATGTACTGCTTTTGTTCCTCAATACGGGGTGTGCTGACTAAATATTTCGGAGCTTGAGGGATACACTTACCTGGTTTCCAAGGAGTTGATGCGGGGGCCCTCTCTTTAGCCGGATCTATTTACATTTCACGGTCTTTGAATGAGCCGTCCATCACAAGTTTCTCACGCAGGCTCAGCGGTGTTTCGAAGGTTGGCCGCTTCGGCCCTTCAGAAAGAGTGCCGCCTGCTGTTACGCGGCTGTAGGAGGCGCCCTGCGGCGCCCCCTCTGGACGTTCCATGGCCTCAGAGGCCGAGAGTTGTGGTCTCCCAGGTCGATTTTTGCGTAGGAGAGGTAAAACCCTAGTTCAGAGCTCGTTCGGTGAAGATCGTGATTTAAATGATTTTGATTATATATTAATATAAAAATTAAAACAATTAAATTACACCAATTTTAAAACAATTAAACTACACCAACTAAAAAAAGTTTTGAACTAAAAACTTGTTTTGTTTGTATATTGTTTTTGTCCTTTTTAAATTGTGTGGATTGATTGATAAAACATTCGGAGGAAAAAACTTCAACGATTTAACTTGTTTTTTCCTTTTTGGAAGTGCGATTTGGCTACTTTGATTATATATGGTAAAACAATTAAACTACTCCCCCAAACACTAATTTTTCGTACGTCCTTGATCTACTGAATTGCTGTGCAGGAAACGGCCTCCACCGTTCCACGTTATCGAGTTAGAGGGACATACGGACTGAGATGCCACACAAAAAAGACCACGGCATGCAGTGCATAGCGACCAATTGTCATGTTGTGGAGTACAATACCGTGGTGGTCTATGAAAAATCTGCAGTTTGCCTGGCTCGTCAGAATGCGTACGGACAAATGCATGTGATGAGTTTCGTTCGCTTACAAATATAGAAAATAACAAATCGCTAAACAATCCAATTCATCTTAATCTACAAGATGTTCATCTGCAATATTCACTTACCCTGATAGCTATGTAGTTTAACAATTAACTTGTTTGGTCACTTATTGACAAGGGGTACAATTAATGATTTTTTAATCTTAAATTCTAATTTGATGGTTAAGTATTGAAGATGCTGGCATTTTCTTAGTCGTCTTCCAAAATCAATGGGTCAGATTTATTGTTCATAACTTAATTGCATTTATAAAAGCATAGGTTAACATGTTTACTTTTTTACATTTACCTAATCACATTATAAATTTACTGTAAAAATATATAATTGTCACTTTCAAACGATTAAAGAAGATTAAAATATATGCAGGCCACATTTATATTATTAAAAACCACTCTACACATGTTTCATTTTGATGGCACTCATTCATTTTCATTTTGATGGCACTCATTCATTGTCGTTTGATGCCACTACCTGCACAGACGTTTAATATTCAGCTGCATCAGAAAACACTAAATCCATCAAAATCATTTTTTAATCCCGAATCCTTTAGGATCGTGTCAATATTAATTTAAAAGCTGAGAACTATTATTTTCTCGGATCTAATGATTAATCTGTTTTAATGGCTGGTGGGATGAAAAGGCGACGACTGCGTTTCCATACAAACAGGCTGTTCAGACATCTGCGTGCACAATATCAACTGTGGTCCTGGTCACGGCATAAAGTATAATTACTGTCTCTATTCTTTGCAGATTTCTAATCTCTGTTATACTACATGAAGATCTATGCTTATTTTTCAATTTATAACTTCAGTATCGGATCGCTGGGAAAGGACGGAAGCAAAGCTTGTGTTTCAAATGTGACTGTTCAGGATAGTACCATCCAAAATGCACTGAACGGCGTTCGAATCAAAACATGGCAGGTCTGTTAAACAGTAAAAACTCTCTTGTTGGGAGTGTTGTCAGTGGCCGACACCTTTCGGCGTTCTCCAGCCGCGAGTCGGCTGTGCTAGTATATGGTAAAACAATTAAACTACTCGCCCAAACACTAATTTTTCGTACGTCCTTGATCTACTGAATTGCTGTGCAGGAAACGGCCTCCACCGTTCCACGTTATCGAGTTAGAGGGACATACGGACTGAGATGCTACACCAAAAAGACCACGGCATGCAGTGCATAGCGACCAATTGTCATGTTGTGGAGTACAATACCGTGGTGGTCTATGAAAAATCTGCAGTTTGCCTGGCTCGTCAGAATGCGTACGGACAAATGCATGTGATGAGTTTCGTTCGCTTACAAATATAGAAATAACAAATCGCTCAACAATCCAATTCATCTTAATCTACAAGATGTTCATCTGCAATATTCACTTACCCTGATAGCTCTGTAGTTTAACAATTAACTTGTCTGGTCCATTGAATTGCGGTGAAGGTTGACGCTGGTCCATTGATATTTTATGAGGAATTGGTGGAGGTTAACGTTGGTATATTGATATTTTATGATAAATTGTATTGAGGTTATATGTGAGAGTGAATATTGTATTTTGAGAAAGGAGACTGTGATATTAAAAAATGAAATTACAGTAGAAGTGTTGTAAGTTGTATCTCTTTTTTTATTTTATGGAATAATAATAAAGGATAATAATAAAGAAAGTATTAGCAATTTTTCTGTAGAAATTTCATCAAGTAAACAACATATATCTGTCTCTTTGTTTTATTGTATATCTTCCTTCTTTTATCTATTTTATTTTATTACTTTGCAATCTTATGTTTTCTAACACTCAAGAATTTCTTTATTTTCTCTTATATCAAAGATACTTCCTAGTTTTCAAACACACTCAAACACACTTTAAGAATTTAGCCATTATGAATGTAAAAGTAAATTATTTGAATTTTTCAATTTTATAAATCTCCTGGATGACATATGCTTACCGAACAGCCCATGCACACTTTAAGAATTTAGCCTTTATAAGTGAAGTAAATTATTTGAATTTTTCAATTTCAAAATTTTAGAAATAGACTTTATAAAGTAGAAATTATACCCAACCCTTTAAAAATTTATTCTTTATCAATGCAAAGGAAAATTATTTGAATTTTTTCATTTCAAAGTTTTATAAAACAATTTTTATAAAATTGAAGTTTATAATAAAATAAATAAATAAAGTAAAATTATTTGAATTTTTTCATTTAAAAAATTTATAAAACAAATTTTATAAAATAGAAATTTATAGTAAAATAATTTAATAAAAAATGTTAATTTTAAAATTTAATAAAATAACTTTTTAAAAATGAATAGTTATTATATTTGAAATATAAATTTTTAAATTTAAAATAAATAAATTTAAGGATAGTGTCATAAATTAATTAAACAACTAGTCGAGTAGTTGATAGAGATAAGCTTGCAATAAATGCACTGACTGCACCAACTTTGTTAAGCTCTTGAAAGAACCAGAAACTAGAAGAAGCAATCCCAACCATTGATCTTGAAACTAATCAAAGGTGGAGCTCATCTCACCACTGTATAAATACTCATGCCTCTAATGCAATAGACAAGTTGTTTTGTATGTTCTTTGTGTCTCTTTGTGTGTGTGTTAGAAAGTTGTGAGGTTTGAGAGTTGTGAAGGCCGTAAGTGCCAAACAGAGTTTGTTTCTCCACTGTAAGTTGAGGAGGTTAAGCAAACCACATACTTGTTGAGTTGAGAATGAACCCCACATACTTGTTGAGTTGAGAATGAATCGTGGACGTGTGAAGAAATTATGTGGTGAGCCTTGAAAAAATTAGGCGGTTGTTTGGTATTTCATCTCCTGTTGCATGAAGAAAGATTTCCATAAAGAATTGTTGGCTCCGAGGTGCACACTAATCCGTAGAGGAGTTATATAGTGGTAAAATTCCACATGGTAAAGGAGCCATATGCATATTGTCTTTTTTTTATGGCCTAGTTGCTTTGGTTTGATTTGAGTAGAAGTTGAATTTGTCTTTTATGGTTGTGGTAATTTTGGAAGAAGTAAGAAAATAAAAGTGGTTGTGGTCATTTTGGAAGTCTTAAGAGTAATTTTGTTCTATGGTGATGGTAATTTTGGTGTTGGATTTAAGTGAATGGAAAGTTAATTTTAACATATCATTTATTGAAGAATATAATGGTGGTAGTGTGTTAATCTAAAAGGTTTGTTTATTTGTAAGGGTTCAACATGTTTATCTTGTGAAGATGAGATGATATTGTGATTGGGGTCACAATTTTAATTATTGATTGGTATAAAGTTTCTACATTGGGTTCTAAAAGGCTTAGATAATTTTAAAGTGATTTTAGTGTTTTTTAAAGATGACAAATATCATGGCAGATTCATATATAAATGAATCAAATAAGTTAGATGGGGAAAATTATGTCAATTGGAAGTTTAAGTTGCAGACATTGATGGAAGGATACAATGTTTGGTTGACTGCATGTGGAGACGAAGAAAAACCAGTAGCCCCAAGAGCGTCAGTTCAAGATTGGGAGCGACGAGAGACTAAAGCGAAGGTGCTATTGAGGATGTCTGTCAAGGACAATATCATCCCACACATTAGGGAATGCAAAACATCCCATGAAACTTGGGAGACACTTAAAGGTTTCTATGAGACAATGAACACAAACCGTGTATTATTTTTAAAGAGTAAGGTTCTTTCAATTAAGATGGAGGAGAATGAAAATATTAGTAACTTTCTTTTTAGAATCAAAGATTTGAAAGATAAGCTAGGAGATATTGGTGAAAATATTTCTAGTACTGGTGTGGTCACTGTCACATTAAATGGCATGTTGGATGAATATCAAATGTTCATTACTGGTCTTGCAGTTAGGGAAAAGGCCCCCACTTTTGATGAATTGACAGGTATTCTTCTGCAAGAGGAGGAGCACACAAAGAATCCCAATGGAAGATCTCACAATTCAGATCTGGCATTGGTGGCGAAAGGGAAACAACCCTACAAAGGAAAGTCGTGGAGGAGAAATAAAGAAAGAAGGCCACATTCAAAACCAGATAATGGCAGGGCACCACCAAGCACAAACGCAAATGTGAAGAAGATTGAAGGATGCTACTACTGTGGTATGTTTGGACATTATGCTAAAAATTGTAGGAGGAGAAAGTTTATTGAGTCCAAATATAACAAACATTCAGGAAATTTTGTTGATAAAGGTGCCAAAGTATGTGATGACTTCAAAAATCTCAAGTTGTTTGTTTCTGATGCTTCTTTATCAGTAGACATTGATGATGCTAATGCCTGGTTTATTGATTCTGGTGCTTCAATTCATATGTCATGTAATAGGAATTGGTTTGATACATATCATGAAAACATTAATGATGTTCATAAGATATATCTAGGAGATGATAGGTCACATGAAATTAAAGGGTATGGAGATGTATCTATGACTTTACCTATTGGTGAGGTGAAACAAATCCATAATGTAATGTATGTGCCAGGCATAAAGAAGAATTTAATTTTTGTATCTACCATTGCAGATCAAGATCTAAAAGTTGAATTTGTTAAGTCACAATGTGTGGTGAAAGACATACAGGATCACTACAAAATCATTGCAAGAGGATTTAGAGTTGGACGACTATATAAGCTTGATGTTACAAGGAGGGATCATCAAGTGTTGGCATCCACAACTATGTCAATGGAAGAGTTATGGCATCAAAGGTATGGACACCTAAACCATAATGATCTTATGATGCTTCAGAAGAAAGAAATGGTAGAAGGTCTTCCAATGTTTAAAAGTGAGCATGTTGAATGTGAAGGATGTGCATTAGGAAAACAACATAGAGAAGAGTTTCTTATGCACATAGACAAAAGAAAGCGAGAAATTCTTGAACTAGTGCATACTAATGTTTGTGGACCCATGCAAACTAGATCTTTTGGAGGAGCATATTATTTCCTTATCTTTATTGATGATAGAACTAGATAAACTTGGGTCTATTTCATGAGAAATAAAAGTGATGTCTTTTGAATATTTTAAGGAATTCAAGAATATGGTTGAAAATAAAACATGAAAGAGCATCAAGATTCTCAGGTCAGAACAAGGAGGGGAGTATACATTAGGGGCATTCATCAGGTATTGCGAAAATAATGGGATTCAACAACAGTTTACAGTGCCACATACTCCTCAACAAAATAGAGTAGCAAAAAGGAAAAATAGAACCTTGGTTGAATGTGCTCACAGTATGATAAAAGGTAAAAATCTTTCTAATGGTTTTTGGGTTGAAGCAATTAGTACTGTTGTATATCTAAAGAATAGGAGTCCTACAAAAATTTTAGAGAACAAAACACCTTTTGAAGATTTTTATGGATATAAACCAGAAGTGAGTCACTTGAGAATATTTGGGAGTAAAGCTTTTGCTCACATTCCAAAAGAAGATAGAAGAAAGATTGATGCAAAGGAAATCAAATGCATATTTATTGGTTATTGTACATAATAGAAAGCCTATAAGATGTTTGATCCTAACAATCATAAGGTGTTTGCAAGTAGAGATGTGTTGTTTCATGAAAATGAAGATGAAGTACGAAAAGCATATGATTATGATGTGTGGAATCTACCTAAAGAAAATGAGGAAAATGATAATGAAAAAGAAGAAGAAGTCCAAGGAGAAGCTCCAAGCATCGTAGATTATACAAGTAGCGAGAGCATGCCTAGAAGAGGTGAAGGAACTCCACAAAGAAGTGAAGAACTAAGGAGGACAACAAGACAATCTAAGACCCCGGTCACGTATAGACACTATGCCTTAATAACTCAAGCTATGAATGTGGTAGAACCTTTAAATTATGAGCAAGCTAAATACCACAAAGAATGGATGGATGCCATGAAGGAAGAATATGACTCTATAATTAAAAATGAAACATGGGAATTGACAGAATTGCCTAAGAACAAAACCCCCATAGGATCAAAATGGTTGTTCAAATATAAATTTAATACTGATGGTAGTATATTCAAATACAAAGCTAGATTGGTTGCCAAAGGTTATTCTCAAAAAGAAGGGATAGATTATGAAGACACTTTTTCTCCTGTAGCAAAAATGAATACTATTAGATTAATGATTGCATTGGCTACCAAGAACAATTGGCAGTTGCATCAGTTAGATGTCAAGTCAGCATTTTTGAATGGAGAATTAAAAGAAGAGGTTTATCTTGTTCAACCAGAGGGGGTTGTAAAGAAAGGAAAAGAACATCTTGTATGCAAGTTGAAGAAAGCTTTATATGGACTTAAACAGGCACCTAGGTCTTGGTATGAGAGAATTGATACATTTTTCTTTCAACAAGGCTTTATAAAATGTAAAAGTGATCCAAACCTGTATATCAAGAAAGATAGAAATGGTCAAATTGCTTTGATTTCTTTATATGTGGATGATCTTATCATAACAGGAAGTGCTACTGGGATGATTGAAGAGATCAAAATAAAGTTGTCACAACAGTTTGAAATGAAGGATCTTGGACATTTACATTACTCTTTAGGTCTTGAGGTATGGAGAGAAAATGGTCAGACCTTAATCACACAAAGAAAATATACAAAGGAGGTGCTCAGGAGGTTTAATATGAACACATGTAAGCCAATATCTACTCCATTAGAAAAAAATGTTAATCTCAACAATAATGATGACTGAAAAGAAGTGGATGGTACTTTGTATCGACAATTGGTGGGAAGTCTAAATTATCTCACCACAACTAGGCCAGATATTGCATATTCAGTTAGCATTCTTAGCCAATTTATGGCTAAGACCCATGAGAATCATTGGAAAGATGGAAAGAGAGTCCTTCTATATTTGAAAGGGACTATTTATTTTGGTATTGAGTATACTAATGATTTTGATGTTGAGTTGACAGGTTTCTCAGATTCTGATTGGGCAGGAGATCCAGATGACAAGAATTCTACTACAGGATATGCATTCAATATTGGATCAGGGATACTGTCCTCGAGCAGTAAGAAACAACCAACTATTTCTTTGTCATCCACTGAAGCTGAGTACAAAGAATTATGCGCTGCCACCTGTGAAGCAATTTGGCTAAGGAGGATACTTGAAGATGTTGGAGAAAAACAAAAAGTACCAACAATCATCCAATGTGACAACCAAAGTTCGATTAAATTGGCAAACAACCCAGTGTATCATGCTAGGTCAAAGCATATTGAGACACACTATCATTTTGTAAGAGAAAAAATACAGTCAAATGAAGTTGATGTATTGTATTGCAACACAAATGATAATGTTGTAGATATATTTACAAAGCCTCTTGGGAAGGCTAAGTTTGTAATATGTAGAGATAAGATAGGTGTTGTAAAGGTTGTTTAATTAAGGGGGAGTGTTAGAAATTAATTAAACAACCAGTCTAGTAGTTGATAGAGATAAGCTTGCAATAAATGCACTGTAAACTCTTGAAAGAACCAGAAACGTCTAGAAGAAGCAATTCCAGCCATTGATCTTGAAACTAATCAATAGTAGAGCTCATCTCACCACTATATAAATACGCATGCCTCTAATGCAATAGACAAGCTATTTTGTATGTTCTTCGTGTCTCTTTATGTGTGAGTTCTCTGATTATGTTTAGCTTTATCATTGATTCAAATTATATATATATAGAGAGAGAGAGAAAAATTGATTTTGATGTTTATTATTGATTAATTCAAGTTATATTTTAGAAAATGATTAATGAAAAATAAAAATAAAAGTATTTAAAATAAAAAAATGATTTTTTTTTAAGAACAAGTGATTTGAATTATCTTAGATAGGTGTAATGTTTGATTTTTTAATTTTTAAACTTGAAAAAAAAAATAAACAAATTGAAAATATTTTTATGGTGTATAATTTTTATATTAAAATAGATTTTATATTAAAATAGATATATCGTATCACATTCTTATATTGAAAGTTTTATAATGAAAGTAACATTATGATTAGGTATGTAATTTACAAGGATAAGATATTTAATATAAAGGATGCAATGTTTTTTAAATGTATAAATTCGAAAGATGAAGGATTACTTCACAARAAGTAGGTATCACTGAAAATATTATGACAGCTTAATTAAAGCAAATGTGTTAAATTAAAGAATAAAACATTAATATATAATAAAAACACATCAATAATCCTATTTTATAAGATAATAAATATATTTTTGAATAAAAAAAAAGTGAAAGATAAAAAAAAAAACTTTTAATTACATTTTCTATATCCATATTAAATTTTAATTTTACAATATTTATAAAACTATATTAAATATTAACTTATTTTTAATATTATTTATTATATAAATAAAATATTAATACAAATTAATTCATTTTTTTTTTTAATTTTAAATATCAAAATTGATAATTTAATTTCTTATTTTTTTTTAATTTTAAATATTAAAATTAATATTCTGAAATAAAAATAGGAATTGAAATAAAATGAAATGCTAGTAATGCTTATTACTACTTCAGTGATTATGGAAAAGAACCACTATATTCACCTAAA